>JAQZBX010005401.1:7314-56621 GCA_029593785.1 Cabassous unicinctus
TGAGTTGGTTTTATATTGTTTGCAAACAAATGAATCCTGACTAATAAACACATGAATATAAAATGGAAAAATATCGTTAAGAAGTAATAAATAAATATCATATTCAATTGGATAATTGAGTGTAAGAGTGTAGCATTTTAAACAAATCTTCTTTTTCAATATCCTATTGTCAATGCTTCTCAAAATCAAGAAAAATGGCATGCCATATTAAATGTAGTATTCTGAATTCTGTGTCTATATATATGTAAGTGTTCTGTGCACCCGACCAGACAAGCAGGTATTATTTTGGTTCAGAATAAATAAAAGTGCAGTATTTGAAGAACAAAACTACAGATCTATGAATTTTCAGAAGCTTGTATTGTGATTTGATCATTTAATAAAATCAGATTCGTAATTGGGCCAACATCTTGCCAGGTGCAACTGTTCATTGACAAGATACTCTTAAGAGTCATATAATGTCTCTGAACTACAAAATGATAAAATGTGTAGAATTTCAAAGCAATATTTCCGTCTGAAGAAAAGAAGGGCATTTCTGGATTTCTCAGAACTGTGTTTAACTTGACATTGATTACAGGCTTTCTCACTTTACCAACGTAATGAGCAGAAAGACTCAGAGCAAGAAGCCAAGTTCCTGTACGTGGCGTGAGGCCAGTATAGTCAGGGTCTAATAATTGTTGGCTAATATGGAGAATCTTTGAAAGAGAATTTCAATAAAACTGTAAACTCTTAACTATTTTCCTGCATCTGATAACTACCAGCAGATGTGTACAGCTGAACAACAGCTTGTGAAGCAACGTCTTGTTTACAGCCTTATTGTCTAGGGGAGGCAATTAAAGACAGGAGGATTGGACCAATTCACAACTGGAAACAATACCGTATTGATTTAGGAGGAATTGTTCAAAATCACTCAGGAAAATGTTGAGCACATATGTATTTATCTCAATCAACATTCATGAAATATAATCTATATGGAGCATACTTAATTAGGGGCCACGAGGTGACAAAGATGAAAAAAAAGTGCTTTTTCTAAAGCCTAAAAGTTTGGAGGAAAGATGGTGTGGTGGTTTGGAACTCTGCACCCCAGAAAAACATGGTCTCAAGCTTAATTAATTCCTGTGGGTGTGGAAGTAGAACTTTTTGGTGCGGTTGCTTCAGTGAAGGTGTGATGCGTCTCGAACAAGATGTGTCTTAATCCTATTGTTGGAGTCCTTTATGAGCAGAATGAAATTCAGACACAGAGAGAGAGCCACAGAGGGAGACCCACAGAGGGAGACCCAAAAGCTGAAGTCAACAGAACCCAGAAGAGAAGGGACTGGCCAGGAGAGGCCACCACGTGAATAGCCACGAGGAGCCCAGGACCAAGAATCACTAGGGGCCAGCCCAGAAGGCCACAGTATTCAAGGAGAAACCATCACCTTCACCATGTCTTGATTTGAACCTTCCTAGCCTCAAAACCATGAACCAATAAATTCCTATTGTTTAAGACAGCCCACTGCACAGTATTTGCTTTGGCAATGAGGAAACTAAACAGATAGCATGGATATATAGGTTTATGTTCACTGAATGAAGCAAATGAAGGCCAGATACGAGGTTGGCTATAAAGTGATGAAAGAGAGTTTGACAAAAGCACTGTAGGAAATCAGGAGAGGAAAAGACGGTTGGGTGGCAAATCAAGATGGCTGCCATGGAAACCCTGTGGTGAGGAGGAGAGGAAAGCGGCCCATATTACACCAGGCACATCTAGGAAATCTAGAGCCGTACAGTTTGGGTTAGCATATGCAATATTTGCTGAGGGTTACAATGAGGTCAGGTTAACATTAGCTTTTGAAAATCCTTTTGAATATCTTAATAGAAGTTTAGACTTTATTTTCTAGTTAATGGAAAGTGTTCAAAGTCATTGAGCGATGGAGTGACATGAACTGAGCTGAGTTTTAGGAAGAGTAGAGAGTGATTTCTCATCCAGGAAATAAGGAGCTTCAGGACCAGGGAGCTCAGGTGAAGACTGTTGCTTTCATCCAGAAAATAAGTCATACAAGTCCGAAGAAAAGTAAAGCCAGTGCTAATGGCACCATAGCTCAGATACAGGGAAAGCTGAGGAAAGAGATTCAACCTCTGGGATGTCGGGGCTGGAAATCACACTCACCATTATGAGTCCCTTAAAGTCTTCATGTGCTGCTGGGTGCTGACGATTCCACTAGACTTTTCAGCCACATTTCTATTAAGAAGAAATAACATTTGGAAGAGAGTAGTTTTACAAGAGGAAAAATAATAGAGGAAACCAAATTTACATATCAATACTAGGCAAATAAAATATGAATAAATAAAATATCAATAATAGGCAAATAAAAATATGACTTTTTTGTGTCTTTTAATATGAGAAATTATTCATTTGGATGTATCATGAGCAATACAAAGAAAAAACCTGACCTCGTCATGAACAAAACACAGTATTTAAGGCATCTTGAAATCACCAATCAAGACATTACTTTTAAGATGTTATTTACATAAGATCAAAACAAAAAGACAATTATGCATTTGCTCACATCTTCGCTATGATGAAATTCTTAAATTTTATATGGTAGGTTGGTTGTTTTATTTTCCTAGGCTGCTTAAAGCAAATACCATGAAATGGTTCAACTTCAACAATGAGGATTTTATTAAACTACAAGCTTATAGCTTTGAGGCTGTGAAAATGTCCAAATCAAGTGATTATCAAGGTTATGCTTTTTTCCCCAAGTCCAGCTGCCAGTGATCCGGACTCCTCTGTCACATGGCAAGGCATATGGCATCCGCTGGCCTCTCCCTTCTTTTCAGGTTTCATTGCTTTCAGATTCTTGCCTCCATAGTGCTCTCTCTCTCTCGCTCTCTCCCTCTCCCCCCCACGCCCCTCTCTCCATTGCATTTATAAAGGACTCTAGTAAGAGCATTAAATCCCATCCTGAATGAGGTGGTCACACTAATTGAAGTAGCCATGTAAGGTCCTCCTTACAGTGGGCTCACACCCACAGGAATGGATTAGATTTAAGAACATGCTTTTCTGGGGCACATACATTCCAAATCACCACAGTTAATGCTCTTAGTCTGGCTTCTCCATACACAGGAGTTGAACAATTTTAACATATTAAGCAGCTTAATCCAATGGGCTGAAAAATGAGATTAGTCAGTGTTTGCTAAACTGCTTAAAGCAGTATACCAAGAAATGAGTTGGCTTTGGACAATGGGAATTTATTAACTTATGGTTCTGAGGCTGAGAAAAATATTCAACTCAAAACACCATCAGGCTATACTTTCTCCCTGAAGACTGGCTGCCAGTGATCCTGGGCTCCTCTGTCACATGGCAAGGCACAAGGTGGCATCTGCTGGTCTCTCTCGTCTCTTCTAGGTTTTGTTGTTTTCAGCTTCTTACTTCTGTGGTTCTTCTCTCTCTCACTCTCTCTCTTTCTCCATTACATTTATAAAGGACTCTCGTAATAGGGTTAAGTCCCATCCTGAATGAGGTGGGCCACACCTGAACTGAAGCAGCCTCATCATACTAAGAAGCAGGAAGACATGGCCCAGTCTAATGAACAAACTAAAAAGCAGGAGGAGACGCAGAACGAGGAACACCTAATCAATGATATCCAAACAAATACCATGAATCAATTTAATGAAGTGAAGGAAAAAAAGGAAGTCAAAGAAGAGATAAAGGATATTAAGAAGACACTGGGGGAACAAACAAAATATTACTAAAATTATATTAGTGACTAGAGTTCATAGTTTACATTAGGGTTCACTTATTGTGTTGTACAGTTCAATGGTATTTTAATTTTTATTCTAGTAACATATATACAACTTAAAACTTCCCATTTTAATGACTTTTATGCATGCATTTCAGTGTTGTTAATTACATTCACAATGTTGCAGGACTATCACCACCATCCATTACCACAAATTTTTATCATGCTAAGAGTAACTCTGTTTCAAATAAGCATTAACTCCCCATTATCCACTCCCACCCCTGCCCCCGGTAACCTATATTCTAATTTCTGACTATAAATTTGCGTACTCTAATTATTTCATATCATTTTAAATGAAATAATTAGATGGATCAGAAATTAATTCCTTTTTAAGGCTGAATAATGTTTCATTGTATGTACCTATTCTTCCAATCTCTGCTTTTCACTTGAGAGTTTAATCCATTTACATTTAAAAACAACTACTGATAATGCCAGATGTTTTTCTGCTATTTTGCTATTTGGATTTTGTATGTTTTATACCTTTTTTGCCTTTCAATTCTTCCATTACTGCCTACTTCTGCCTTTATTTTATCTTTTGCAGTGAACCATTTTTGAGTCCCTTCTCATTTCCTTCTGAGTATAGTTTTCAGATATATTCTTTGTGGGTATGTTATATATTGACTTATATACCCTCCGGTGGGGCATGTTCTTAATCTTAACCTCATTCCTGTGGGTGTGTACCCATTGTAAACAGGACCTTTTGAAGATGTTATTTTTAGTTAAGGTGTTAATCCAGTTACTGGAGGCCTTATAGAGAGAAAGACATTGGGATCGTCAGAAGCCAGAAGTTAATGAAACCCAGAAGAGAAAGGACAAGACATCACTATGCGCACCGCCATGTGATGGGAAAGCCAAGGAGTCTGAGGATTGCTGGCTACCCATAATGCTACTGACCCTAGGAGGAAGCAAACCTTCTAGCCTCTGGAAGCATGAGCCAATAAATGCCTCTTTACGTGAAAACCAGTTTGTGGTATTTGTGATCACAGTGGAGCAAAACGAAGACAGGTTACCATAAGGCTTACATTTAAGATGCTTAAACCATGGGCAGCAGCCAGAACTGCAAGTCAATGGAATCTGAAAGAGAAAGGTGAAGATCCCACCATGTGCACTGACATGTGGCAGAAAAACCAAGGACCCAAGATTGCCAGCAGTCAGCCCCACAGTACCAGAGCCTTTGGGAGAAAGCACCACCTTGCTGACACATCAATTTTGGACTTCTAGTCTCAAAATCATGAGCCAATAAATTCACATTGTTTGAATCAGCCCTTTGTATAGTATTTGTTTTAGCACCTTCTACCCCCCTACCATTTTATTCTTTTCGCAAATTATGTCTTTATAAATTGTGTGTTCAGAGCCATAGATTCATCATGACTTTTAATACATTTGTATTTTGAAACCCGTAAGAAGTGAAAAGTGAAGTTACATATCAAAAATAGAACACAATAGTATGGGCTTTTATAATTATCCATGTGGCTGGTATGTCCAAAGTCTAGTGTTCTTTCCTGATGGTTTCTGATTTTTATCTTGTCATTTTAAATAGGCTTTCATTTCCTGTTTGTAATATTTTGTTGTGCACTGTACATTTTAATATTTTAATGTGTTAACTCAGATTTGGTCCCTGAGCTGACTGTCCCTTAAGTTTGTATCCAGCTAGTGATCAGACAGAGATTTCCTGGAGTGCCAGGCACTAAAGCAAACAAACCAATGCAGAAAACACCTTTCATGGCCTTTGCAAATTGTCTTTATGCTATCTGGTGCTCTCTTTTTGAGCTTAACCATCCTACCAGTGAAACTGAGATCTGCCTGAGATAAAAGTACAGGGTCCTCTCTGGTCTTTTCTGAGCATATTTTTTGTCCTGGGTATGTGTTTGTAGTCTTAGTGATCTGAATGCCCATTTATAAGGATCTGAATACTGTCTTTTTGCCCTGTGTCATAGATTTTCTCCCCATTCTGAATGTTCTATTGTATGTCTTAATGCTGGTGATCCTTTGTTCCAGGCCAGTTCGATTTGATTGTTCCTTACACTGATTAGCTGTGAGCAAGCTGCTCATGTGTGCAGGGCAAGTTCTGGGATGGTGAGTCAGAAATAAGTGTCCTGGTTCAGTACTTCAGGTTGCCACCAGACAGACTGGCATAAACATATGTGCCTAGGGATTACACTGTTCCCTCCAGAATGGGACCAGGGACCTTCACTGAGACCATGGGCTGGCTCACACTAAGTTGGGAGAGGTTGGGGCGGGGGACCCTGCAAGGGTGCCACAAGCTTTCTCTACCTTTTTTGAGTTGTCTTGTTCTTGATTGGGCACTTTATCAATTACTGCAACTCTGTTTTCCAGAGTTCTGAGGAAGATGACTCTGTCAGCTTTTACCTATTGCTCAAAGATTCTGTTGGGGAACAGAACCCTGGAGTGTCTTACACCATCTTGGTCAACTAGAAGTTAGGGTTCATTCCTTGATTACACAGATTTATAGTTTTGGAAAATGCATCATGTCATGTATTCACCATTTTAGTACCATACAGAACATTTCACTGTCCTTAAAAAATGCCCTGTTCTCCACCTTTTCATCCCCTTTTGTCTTCTTCCCCTGGCAACCACTGATCTTTTTACTGTCTCTGTATTTTCCCTTTTCCAGAAGGTCACATACTTAGAATCATACAGTATGTAGCCTTTCCAGACTGGCTTCTTTCACTTAGCAATTAGCATTTACAGATTCTCCATGTATTTTTGTAGCTTGATAGCTTGCTTTTTTTTAAATTGAATAATATACCACATCTTATTTTTCCATTCATTTATCAAAGGACAATTAAACAATTGTGTGCAGGCTTTTGTATGGATATCAGTTTTCAACTCAGGGTATACCTAGGAGTGTGGTTGTTGGATTGTATGGTAAGCCTATGTTTAGCTTTGTAAGAAATAGTCAAATTGTCTTCCAAAGGGACTGTACCAGCAGCGAGTGAGGGTCCTGTTTCTCCACATTCGCACCACGGTTTGGTGTTGTCAGTGTTTTGAATTTTAACCATTCCATAGTTTTGTAATGGTAACTCACTGCTTTAACTTGCAATTCCCTAATGACATATGTTATTGAGTGTCTTTAAATATGCTTATTTGCCATATCTAAATCTTTCTTGGCGAGGTACCTGTCAGATTTTTAAATTAGGCTGTTAAATTGACTCTGTGTATTTTGGATACAAGTACTTTGTCAGATATGTGTTTTTCAAATATTTTCTCCCAGTCTGTGGCTTATCTTTTCATTCTCTTAACAGTATTTTCAACAGAGCAGTTTTTAATTTTAATGAAGTCCAACATCTGTTTTTTCTTTTATGAATTGTGCTTTGGATGTTGTATCTAAAGCCCTTACCAAACCTAAGGTCACATAAATTTTCTCCTACATTATCTTTCAGAAGTTTTATTTTTAAATTAAATCTATGATCCATTTTTGAGTTAATTTTTGTGAAAAGTTTAAGGTTTGTGTCTGGATTATATATATTTTTCTTGCATGTGGGTGTGTATCAGTCAGCCAAAAGGGTGCTGATGCAAAATACCAGAAATCGGTTGGCTTTTATAAAGGGTATTTAATTGGGGCCGAAGCTTACAATTACCAGGCTGCAAAGTGTAAGTTACTTCCCTCTCCAAAGTCTGTTGCCACATGTTGGAGCAAGATGGCTGCCTTCCTCTTCCTCTTAGGGCTCCATGGTCCCAGCTTCTTCCAATATCAGCTATAGGCTGGAATAAGTCTTGTCTCTCTCCCAAGCACTCAATTTTCTCCAGGCTCAGCTGCTCTGAGGTCTCCATAAGGTCAGCTATAGACTATCAGACTCTCTAGGCTTTGTCTCTCTCCCCTGGGCTCAATTGTCTCTGGGCTCAGACTTGCGTCTCTCCACAAGGCCAGCTGTAGACTATCAGGTGATCAGCTCATCTCTCTTCCCGAGGCCTCTGTCTGTGTTTAATGGAGACTTCTCTCCTTCCTCACATATCTGCTTCTCTGTGTGTTTACTTTTCGGGCTCCAGCTCAAAACTCCAGCATCAAAACTCCAACTCTGTCTTTTCCCGTGTCTTTTATCTGTGAGTCCCACCCACCGAGGGGCAGGGGTGCAACACCCTACTGTCATGGCCCAATCAAAGCCCTAATCATAATTTAATCAAGAAAAAGTGAAACCTCAGACAGACCAGTTTACAAACATAAGTAGTATTTCTTTTTGGAATTCATCAATAATATCAAACTGCCACAGGGTGTGTAGATGTCCAGATGTTCCACCGCCAATTTTTGCAAAGACTATCCTTTATTTCATTGAATTGCCTTTATTCTTTGGTCAAATATCAGTTGACTTAGTATTAATTACTATAGTAAAACCTTGCCTAATAAACAGTTTCTAAATTTTAACTTGATTAAATTGGGTCTAGTTTTCAGGAATAATTCTTTAGGAAGCACTTATTAATATTCTTTCCACTGAGCTGGATCCTTCATTTGTACATTGTTTATTGATCTTGTTTCTCTTCCAGTATTATTTTTTAGTTCTCATGGAATATTTCTTATATTTTCAGGCTAATTGCCATTGTCAACCATTTGAAGAATGCAATCATGGAACTCTTTATTTATCTTTCATGAATTACCTTAGTTAACTTTTCTTTTTCACATTTGTCTGTGTCTCCATAACTTTTTGTGGAATTTCATAAAACTTTCAGAAATACATTGTTAATTGCTTTATTGCTTAAAAATGAGAGTAGTCTAACAGCCTTGTTCACATATGGTTTACTTGTCTAAGTGTTGTTTTTGGAACCTTGTTTGGTTAGATAATCACCATTTTCCCCTACCATATTGTAGAAATCTCATCAATGAATATTTATTATATATTATGTAAGACCTTACAGAGACACACAGAAGTGAAGGCAATGCTCCTATTTCCAAGAAAAATAAGACAAATTTTAAGAAATGTTATTTTTCAATATTGATAGATTAAAAGAAATAATTGTTCAGATGAATGTAAAAAGAATTAACTATAATAAAATTAACCACACTTTCCTTTGACAAATTTCTTTTTGCTGTGTGTGTGTGTTCATTGTGTGACAATGGTACTGGTTGTCGACCTCATTTTGAATTCTTTGTCTGTTATTTATGATAAATATTGTGCATCCCAATGACATTTTCCCACATGGATCCTCTTATGATTAGCATTTTCCAGTCAGCTGTTCATATTTAAAGGTGAAGTTAATGGTTATGAAGTGGAGTTAATATACTAAATGATATGACAGAGAATATTGCACTGTCATGGAGAAAATGGGGAAATAGGTACAAGATTTACTCTCCTGACTAAAATAACAAAAACCAGAGGGCAAAATATACAAAACAATGTTTGTCAAGAGACTGTGCATCAAGCAATGAAGAATGTCAGCCCCTGTAAGACAGGAAATAGGTGAGGTGAGTGTTAGCATTGCCCTAACTTGTTGTCCTGAGAGACTTTCCTGGCTGCAGTACATATTGGGGAGACCCACATGGAACTGGACAGACTCCTGTGATGAGTGTACAGAGAGATTGTCTGGGCTAGAGTTCACAGGACAGAGTACCAGAGAAGATAGAGCAACACAGAGGATTTCTAATATCTGCAGAAAGTCCCTCTTGAGTATTAAGCAGAGTACAGTGAAGCTCATTCATAACATCATAAGAGGAAACTGCTAGAGGCCAGAGAAAGAACCACCTGGTAGGATTAGAGGGTATAGTACTTTGCACTCACTCAGGACCTGGAATAGCACCTGTTCCCACTAGCAAAACCAAAGACCTCATAATTAATGGAGAATTTGGAAAAGTGCTTAGAAGGGTCTTTCCTAAGTGGCAGAGGATAATTAGTCTTAGACTATACACAGATATCCTGGTTATCAAATCCTAAAAGCAAGACTCCAAAGGATCAAACTCTTTCTAAGTAACTTAACTAGATTCTTGAACAAAGTTCAAGAATATTTTAGGAATCCAAAAATATCCAGCATCCAGCAGGGCAAAATTTACAATGTCTGGCATCCAATCAAAGATTACCAGACATGCAAAAAAGCAAAAAAATATAATGTCTAATGAGGAGAAAAATCATGCAATTGAAACTGACCCAGAAACAATATAATCAGTAGAAGTATCCAAGAAGGACAATGAAACAGCTATTATAAATATATGCCATATGTTCAAAAAGTTAAGTAGAGATATGCAAGATATAGAAAAAAAGCCAAATCAAACTTTTTGAGATGAAAGCTACAATGTCTAAAATGAAAAATAAATGGATTGTATTAACATAAGATTATATATTACAGAATAAAGATTAGTGAACTTGAAAATAAAAAAGTCTTGAAAATGAAACACATAGAGGTAAAAATAAAAAAAATAAAGAAATGAGCAACAGAGATCTTTGCTACAACTTAAAAGCAACCTAGTATATGTGTAACTGAAATCCCAGAAAGACTAAGTGGGGAGGACAGAACATATATTAATGACATAATGGCTTAAAATTTTCCAAATTTGATCTGACCTCTAAATCCACAGATTCAAGAAACTAAACACACCCTTAAAAACAAGAAAATTAGGAAAAAACACACCAAGTAGCATCATAATTGATTTTTTCCCAAAGCAATGATAAAGAGAAAAACAGCCAGAAGGGGGAAAAAGACATTAAATGTAGAGAAACAAATGTAAGGTTGACAGCATTGGAAATGACATAAGTAAGAAGACAGTGAAGCAACACCTTTACAGTACTATACATGAAAAAACAAAACAAAACTGTCAACCTAAAATTACATATCCATCAAACTATCTTGATGAAAGTAAAATAATTATTTTCCCATACATACAAAAGCTCAAACAATTCAAAAACAGCACTAAAAGAAATGTTAAGAAAAAGAAAATGGATACCAGATGAAAAGAAGGATCTTCACAAAGCAACAAGGAAAACAAGAAATCGTAACCATATGTGTAAATATGTAATATTTTTATTTCAGTATCTTTAGAAATGGTAACCATATGTGTAAATATGTAATTTTAATTATTTCAATATCTTTAAAAGATAATTAACATTAAACATAAGCAAAAAATTACAAGCCATACTAAGAAACAGGGAGCTGTGTCCCACTCAAGGGAACAAATTCAAACATCAGAAGAAACTCAGAAGCTGGAATGACTAATCAAAGATTTTCAAACATTTCTCCTAAATCAATTCAAGGAAATTTTTAAAAGTATGTGTAAAGAGATAAAGGATTATTAAGAAGGCAAAGTGTGAGCATAAAGAAGAATTTGAAAGTATAAAAAGAAACATACGGAAATTATGTGGATGAAAGGCACAATAGTAGATATTAAAAATGTAGTAGAGACATACAAAAGCATATTTGAATATACAGAAGAAAGAATCAGCAAACTAGAAGACAGGGCAATAAAAATCATACAGACAGAAGAACAGATAGAAAAAGAATAGAAAAAATGGAGCAGTGTGTCAGGAATTTGAGGGACAACACAAATTCTTGCACACCCAGGACATGCAAGTTTGACAAACATGCATGTCCTGGGTGTGCAAGAAAGAGAAGAAAAAGGAAAAGGGAAAGAAAGAATATTTGAGTAAATAATGGCCCAAAACTTCCAAACTCCTGTGAAAGACATAAATCTACATGTACAAGAAGTGCAATGCACTCCAAACAGAATAAAGCATAATAGACCTATTTTGAGACACATACTAATCAGAATGGCAAATGCCAAAGATAAAGAGAGCATTCTGAAAGCTGCTAGACAAAAGTGAAGCATCATATACAAGGGATCTTTAATAAGACTGGGTGCTGATTTCTCATCAGAAACAATGGAGGCAAGAAGGCAGTGGTACGATATATTTAAGGTACTGAAAGAAAAATCACCAGCTAAAATTTCTTTATCTGGCAAAACTGTCCTTCAAAAATGAGGGAGAGTTTAAAATAATCACAAATAAACAGGAACTGAGAGAGTTCATCAACAAAAGACCTGCCCTACAAAAATTACTAAAGAGAGTTTTGCAGGTTGAAAGGAAAAGACAGAAGAGAGTGGCTTGGAGCAGGGTGAAGAAATGAAGATCATCAGTAAGGGTAACTAAAAGGGTAAATACAAAACCCAATAGTACTGTATCCTTATTATACAATTCTACTCTTTAATTCCTTTAAGAAATAGAATACAATTGAACAAGAAAAAGGCATATTTCCTGATAATGTACATGTAAATAAAAGTGGTAAAGTGAGAAAAAAACAACATAAATAGGGATAACAGAGGGATATGAGAACAGAGTATATGTATGCTATTGTAGATAAGTTGGTATCTTCTCAAATTAGTAGGTTATAGATATGGATTGTGTAATATAAACATCTGGGTAACTACAAAGAAAGTATTTTAAAAATATACAGAAAGAGAAATAAAAAAAAGTGATGAGTCAGATACATTACAAAAGATCAACTATACAGAAAAGGAGGCTGCAATATAGGAAAAGAGAAACAAAAATATATGATATATAAAAACCAGAGGACAAAATGGTTGAAGTAAGTACTGCTTTTACAATAATAAAGCTAAATATTAATGGATTAAACTCCCCAATCAAAAGACACAGGTTGACAGAATGGATAAAAATGCATGATCCAACTATATCTTGTTTACAAGAGACTCACCTTAAATCAAAAACATAAATAGTTGAAAGTGAAAGGACGAAAAAAAAATATATTCCATGCAAATAGTAATAAAAATGAGCTAAGGTGGCTATCTAATATTGGAGAAAATAGACTATAAGTCAATAGCTGTTATAAGAGACAAAGAAGGACACTATATATTAATAAAATGGGAGAAATCCTCTAAGAAGAAATAACAATCAAATATTTATGCACCTACTACAGTGCTGCAAAATGTATTATGCAAATACTGGCAAAACTGAGGGGAGAAATAGAACACCTCAACAATAATAGTTGGGGATTTCAATACACTCTCTCATCAATATATATAACACATAGAAGATCAATAAGGAAATAAGAACTTGAATAATATGATAAATGAACAAAACCTAACAGACATATATAGAACATTAATCCCAAAACAGCAGGATGAAAATTCTTCACAAGTGCACATGGATCATTCCCCAGGATAAATCACATATTGGGTCAAAAAAAAGTCTCAACAAATTTAGAAAGATTGAAATCATACAAAACATCTTCTCTGACCATAATTGAATGAAGTTAGGAATCAAGAACAGGTGGAGAAGTGGAAAATGCACAAATGTATGGAAGCTAACTAACACTCTCTTGAACAATCAGTGGGTCATAGAAACAATTACAAGAGATGTCAGTAAATATCTTGAGAATGAGAACACAATATATCAAAACTTATGGGATGCACTTACATTAGAAATGAAGAAAGAGCTAAGAGAAAAGATCTAACTGCATACCTGGAGAAACTAGAAAAAGAACAGCAAATAACCCCAAAAGCAGAAGAAAAGAAGTAAAGATGAGAGCAGAAATTAATGAAATTGAGAGTAACAGTAAAGAGAATTAATAAGGCTATAAGTTGGTTTATTTGAAAACATCAATAAAATCGAGAAACTCTTAGTTAGACTGATAAAGCAAAAAAGAGAGAAGATGCCAATAAATAAAATCAGAAATGAGAGGGAGTACATTATTATTGACTCCACAGAAAGAAAAAGGATCATAGGAATCTACTATGAATAACTGTATGCCAACAAATTAGACAACCTAGATGAAATGGAAAAATTCCTATAAACACATGAACAACCTACTCTGACTCTACAAGAAGTAGAAGACCTCAGTAGACCAATTACAGGCAAAGAGATTGAATCAGTATCAAAACCCTCCCCAAAATGAAAAGCCCAGGACCAGATGGCTTCACGGGTAATTCTACCAAACATTCAAAGAAGATTTATACCACTCTCACTCAAACTCTTCCAAAAAATTGAAAAAGAAGGAATGCTACCTAACTCATTCTATCATGCCAACATCACCTAATACGAAACCCAGGTAAAGATACTACAAGAAAAGAAAATTACATACCTTATTTCTCCTATGACTATAGATGCAGTCTCTCCAGGCAACTACAGATGGTCTTGGCCTGAACGGCTTGGATTACTGCACATGGCTGCAGCTCCTGGCAGGGGAGAAATGTAGGAGAAGCTTCATCAGTTCCTGAGGCAACGCAGGCAACTTCAGCCTCCACAGCTTACAGCACCAACATAACCTGCTGATCCTACACCACAACCAGCAAGGGAGAATGGGCAAGAAACAGATTAAAAAGAGCTGAAAAAATTCAGATTGGCTAAACATGAGCCACGGTAAAGTTCCAAATTAAGTTGAACCAAGTATCAAAGAGGGACTGTAGCAGAAAGTCAGTCAAATAGAAAGCCTGAGGTTAAAGAGAAACTGATCCCAGAATAAATACATCTAGTAAATCAGATGCCAAGGCACTAACAAAAAATTATAATCCATACCAAGAAACAGGAAGATATGGCTGAAAGCCTCCAAATGACATAAAGGAGTTGAGACAATGAATCATAGATGTTAAAACAAATCTTAATAAATTTAATAAGATGACTAAAGAGATGAAGGATATTAAGAAGACAATGAATGAGCACAAAGAAGAATTTGAAAGGAAATGCAATAAAACATACACTGGAAGCATATAACAGCAAATTTGAAGAGGCAGAAAAATAATTAGTGAGCTTGAAGACAGGGCCTCCAAAAGTGAACATACAAAATAACAGACAAAGAAAAGAAAGGAAAAGATTGAACAAGGCCTTAGGGAACTAAAGATAGCAAGAGATGTGCAAACATATATGTCATGGGTATACCAGAAGGAGAAGAGAAGGGAAAAGGGGCAGAAGGAATATTTAAGGAAATAATGGTAGAAAATTTCCCAACCCTATTGAAGGACAGAGATATCTGTGTCCAAGAAGCACAACATACTCTTACCTGAATAGACCTATTTTGAGACACATGCTAATCAGAATGTCAAAGCCAAAGATAAAGAGAGAATCCTGAGAGCACAAGAGAAAAGTGATGCATCACATATAAGGGATGCCAAGTAAGATAAAATGTTGATTTATCATCAGAAAACATAGAGGCAAGAAGACAGTGGTATGACATATTTAAGACACTGAAAGAGAAAAACTGCCAGCCAAGCACCTTATATCTGACAAGATTTTGGTTCAGAAATGAGGGTGAGTTTAGAATATTCACAGATAAGGAGAAACAGAGAGTTTGTAACCAAAAGACAGGCTTTGCAGGAAATACTAAAGGGAGTGCTACAGCCTGAAAAAAAAAACGGCATATGTGAAAAAACCCATAGCTAACATTGTACTCAATGGTGAAAGACTGAAAGTTTTCCTGTTGAGATAGGGAATAAGACAAAGATGCCCACTGTCTCCACTGTTGTTCAATATAGTGCTAGAAGTTCTAACTAAAACAATTAGGCAAGATAAAGAAATAAAACACATCAAATTGGAAATGAAGAAATAAAACTATTACTATTCACAGATGATATGATCCTATACTTAGAAAATGCTGAAAAAGTCTATAACAAAGCTATTAGAGCAAGCAGATGGCATGATGCAAAATTAATATGCAAAAAGCAGTAGTGTTTCTATACACTAGTATCGAGCATTCTGAGGAGGAAGTCAGGAAAAATTCCATCTAAAACAGCAACTAAAATAATCAAATATTTAGGAATAAATTTATCCAAGGACGTAAAGCACTTGTATTCAGAAAACTACAGTGCATTCCTAAAAGAAATATTTAAAAAGGCCTAAATAAATGGAAGAACATTCCATGTTCATGGATTGGAAGAATAAATGTTGTTAAGATGTCCATTCTACCCAAATTGATAAACAGATTCAATGCAATCCCAATAAAAATTTTATCAGCCTTTTTTTAAAGAAATTGAAAACACAACTATAAAATTTATTTGGAAGGGTAAGGGAACCCAAATAGCCAGAAACATATTAAAAAGGAATAATGAAGTTGGAGGACTCTCAATTCTGGACTTTAAATCATTACCTAGCTACAGTGGTGAAAACAGCATGGTACTAGGACAAAGATAAATATATAGACCAATGGAATCAAGTTGATGGTTCAGAAAGAGACCCTCACATCTATGGCTGAGTGATTTTTGATAAGGCTGTAAAACCCACCCAGCTGGGACAGAACAGCCTATTCAATGAATGGTGCTGGGAGAACTTGACATCCATATCCAAAAGAAAGAAAGAATACCCCTACCTCACACTGTATACAAAAATTAACTCAAAATGGATCAAAGACCAAAATTGAAATGCTAGAACTACAAAACTCTTAGAAGAAAATGCAGGGCAATATCTTCAAGACCTAATGGTAGGTGGGGGTTTCTAAATTTTACACCAAAAGCATGAGCAACGAAAGAAAAAATGGATAACAAAATTAAACACTTTTTGTTTCAAAGGACTTTCTCAAGGAGGTGAAATGGCAGCCCACTCAATTGGAGAAAATATTTAGAAGCCACATATCCAATAAGGGTTTGATTTCCATGCTATATAAAGAGATCATAAAACTCAACAATAAAAGAGCAAGCAATCCAATTTAAAAAACAGGCAAAAGACTTAGACACTCTCCAAAGTGGAAATACAAATGGTGAAAAACACATGAAAAAATGTTCAATATCGCTAGCTATTAGGGAAATGCTAATCAAAATGGCAATGTGGTATCATCTCACACCTCACAGAATGACCATTAATTAAAATAAAATAAAATAAAAAACAGAAAACAACAGGTGCTGGTAAAGATGTGGAGAAATAGGAACACTCCTTCGCTGTTGGTGGAAATGTGGAATAGTGCTGCCTTTGTGGAAGACAGTGTGGTGGTTCCTCAGGAAGCTAAATATAGAACTGCAGTATGATCCAGCAAACCCTCTATGAGAATATATCCAGAAGAACTGAAAAGAGTGATGTGAACAAATATTTGCATACTGATGCTCATAGTGGTGTTTAGTCACAATTGCCAAAAATGGAAACAACCCAAGTGTCCATCAACTGATGACTGAACAAACAAAATATGGTGTGTGTGTGTGTATATATATATATATATATATGTATGATGGAATACCATGCTTCTGTAAGAAGAAATGAAATTGGGACACATGATAACATGGATAAACCCTGAGGACAATATGCTGAGTGAAATAAGCCAGATACAAACAGACAAATATTGTATGGTCTCACTAATATGAACTAAGTACGGAGAATAAACACATACAATTAAAACCTAAAGTATAGGTTACTAGAAGATAGGATGAGGGCTGAGAAGGGGTACTGATGCTTAATGTATGTAGAATTTTCAATTAGCATGACTATAAAAGTATAGAAATGGATAGAGATGATGGTAACACCTTATAGTGAATATAATTAACATGGCTGGTTTATAAATGGGATTGTGGCTGAAATGGGCAGTCTAGGGATGTAAATGTCAATTGAAAGAAAGCTAGAGAATAATCTAGGGACTGAATAACATAGTGAACCCAGAGGTGGATGAGAATTGTGGTTAATCATACAAATACAAGAATGTTCTCCCATGAACTAGAACAAATGTACATCACCATTACAAGATGGTAAGAATATGGTGATGCATGGGAAAATACAATTAATGTAACTGATGGTTTATAGTTAACAGCGATATTGTAATATTTTTGCATCGTCAAAGAAAATACTATATCAATGCTAAGGGTCAACAACAGGGGGAATGGGATTTTTTCTTTTGGACTAAGGAAAACTTTCAAAAATTTACTGAGGCAATGACTGCACAACTGTGTGATGCAAGTGGGAGCCACTGGGTGTACTTTGGGTAGATTGTACCAGGCATGGGACTGCATAGCACAGTGGACCGCGTGGTGGGAGACGTATAGTGGCTAACAGTACAAATACGAGAGTGTTCTCTCATGAACTATGACAAATGTACAATAGAATATACGGTGTTAATAATGGGGAGGTACGGAAAAAATATGCTAAATGTAAGCTAAGGACCATAGTTAGTGGTAATAGTCTGATGACTTTCTTTCATATCTGTAACAATATTCACAACAATATTAGGAGTTGGTGGAGGGGTGATGTATGGGAATTCTGCACATTATACATGATTGTTTTTGTAAGCACACAACTTCTCTAATAAAAAATATATATGGTACAAATTAATTCAATAAAAATATTGTTTGTAAAAGCACATACTATATTGCCTGATGCATAGGTAGCGGACAATATAACTCCACTTTCTTTTATGTTCCCAAGTTACCAGGTTGCCGATCACTGACCAATTTGTCAGCTAATAAAATGCCTGCTCTTTATTTCTCTGATGAGGCCTCTATCTTTATTTTTTTAATTCTGATTTTAAGATTTTAAACTGTTATCCTTTATTTTCTTATATATTAATCTTATTTATACTTGCATTATTGTTTAATTTATTTCTATTTTATTGATAAGTCCCTGTTAAATTTTATTTTTAAACATATTTAATGTGCAACTCAAAAGACTATTCTTTACCAGAAAGATACACTGGCTTTATGTGTGTACTGGCTGATGCTGATTTCTCTTTTCTTCTTATGGTAAAAAACCAGGACCTTAAAGTCCTCAGTGTTTAAAAAGCTTCCACATCATTCCCTTGCCCCAGATAACCACATTCAAAGTCCAACTCTGGGACACCTGGCTCATCATTCAGTGTGTGCTGGTGAAGTTCATGGGTCAGCTTGGCCGGGTGACAGTGCCCAGCTGTTGGTCAAGCCAGCACTGGCCTGATTGTTGCTGTGAAGATAGTTCGTGGATTTAAATCATCAGTGAGCTGATAGCATCTATGGCTCATTGCATCTACAATCAACTGAGGAGGTGGCCTTCAGCTAAGAGAGGAGGTTCATCCAATCACTTGAAGGCCTGAAAGGGAGAACCGAGGGCTTCAGCAGTCAGAAGGGAGAATTCCCATCTCTACTCCAGCCGGCCGGCTTCTCCTGGGGAATTCAACGAAAACCTCCATCAGAGTTCCCAGCTTGCTGCCTGCCCTGTGGAATTCAGACTTGCCCATCCCTATGGTCATGTGAGCCAATTCCTAGGATAAATCTCATGATATTTACATGATATATATACATACATATCTTCTATTGGTTCTGTCCCCTGGAGAACCCTGACTAATACAGAGTGAAAACCCTGAAGAAGGCTAAATAAATAAACTTGTGCAAGTAACTTGTGGCTCTCCAGAGGATCACTAGCAACATGCTGCCTGTGTGGAATAGCCGTCTGTTGATGATAACTTAGTCTACTCTGCCACTCTCACCATATGCAAGCACCAGCTCTGAATCATCTTGGGAAGATTTCAGCACTACCCCTTCCTGCTGAGAGTCAAGTCCAAGGTTCTCTACATGAGTTTTTAGTTGGTATGACAGTCTGTTTCCTTTCAGGGGCTCCAAGTGCTAGACATAAAACCTACCACTGTGCTGGACTAGAAAGCATTCTGGAAAACCAAACCTAGTCAACATTTCTTTAGAATGGGGCACTTTCAGAATTTTCTACCTCACTTCCTCACCACTGCTTTCAGGTATCAGAGAGGCTTTCCGGGTGCTTTAGTAGCATGGGAGTATTGAGCCTAAACACCTCTGATCCAAGCCGGACAGCTTGGGCAACGCTGACTTCAGCATGGCCTCTGTTTTACTGCCTCCCAGTGGCTGCCCTCCAGCCCATGGCAAGATTTCGTTATGCTGTCATCAAGCAGTTTCTCTTTGGGTAAGGATTCTATTCCCTGAATGTCCTTATTTCAACTAGTCCAAGAAAAGGATGATATACTTGTTGAGATCTGAGCTGATCAAGCCAATCTCTATTTTGTTCCCAGAAAGCAACTATTTTTCTCCCCCTCCTTTGCCAAGCAATGGACTCTTACAGTACACTTCGGGTCACGGGGCACCTCTCTGGCTCCGTCTATGCCCAGCTATGGTTGAGTGATGCGTCATTTCGTGGTGGCGTAGGGCTGTTTAAGCTTCCACCATAGCCCGTGGTACATTGGTAATTTGCCGCTTCACCCTTTGAGGACGGGAACTGTGTCTGATTCACCTTTGAATCTTCACAACTTAGCACAGTCTGGGTCATGTGAGGTGCTCAATTGATGTTTAATGATTGCTTCATTCTCTAATGTTCTTTCCATAGCAGTAGTTTTATAAATTCAAGAAACATTAAATTCATTCAATTTCCTTTAATGAGTATTTGTTACAAAAACAGAGGTATAAAGTCTTGTTCCCAAGTACAAACCACATATTAACTTAACCTTGAGTTGTCTGAATTACCCAGTTTGAAGTAATTCTCTTTATACCTGAAAATGGTTTTATTGAAATGTTTGGGATAAAAATATGTATTGCAAGAAGCATATGGCAAATATTTCAAGAGTACAAAATTAGTGGTAAAAATAAGATAATTTACTAGTCAACCCACATTGTATTAGAGATGTGCAAAGCCCGTTGAATGAAAGGTTTCTTTTATACTGAGCACCCATTTTTATGACTTCGCTCCCCCTGCCTGGAGAGGTAAGTGCTTGTGTGCACTTTATTTATCCATTAAAAATAATTCAAGCCTCCGTCTTCTCAGTGGGTTAGAGCTCACCATTCTGAGATGTGAATGAATCTGATGATATGCATTCTCTTTTAGGGACTCCAAAGAGTGTCAGAAATTTTAATGTCAAGAAGTAAAGCCTGTAAGATGCTATATTTCCTCAGTTCCTAATCCACAGGAGGCTAACCTCATAACTTTCCTCAGATTTCTCATTCAGAAAAAAACACAGAATTTGCATTCAAAATCGATCCATGATTGCTCTCTTGTGCTGATGATTCAGCCGCTGAAGTGAAAGCAGCTCTCATGGCTTTCCTTAAAGACCAGTTATTGATTTAGGGTTATATAAACTTTGTTGTCTGGTTTCTGGATCTTCACTGAGAAAGACCTTCTCTTGACCGTCTTCTGGATCCTGGTTAAGAAGATGAGAGAACATGTAGATTTTGAATGTGATGAAAATTTTAGGTTTAAAAATATGCTGTTTTATGCATAAATATATGACATGACAATATTATTTAAAGAAACATTAGATTATGTTTTCTTAGAATTGCCTCAGGTTATGGTGGTAAAGCCAAGGTCGTCTTTTGATCAAAGGTACATGAAAATATTAAGTTGAAATTTGACAATTTTAATTATTTAAAACATCTGTTCGAATTTCGATGTTGAGAAGAAATCCCTGATAAATCCTTCAGTTAAAATATTTGAGCAATTCATCCTCTAAGATCAAATGTCTGTACATTTGATTAGCTTAAAATCAGACAGGCCTATAATGGATTGATAAGTCTTGCAACTTCTTTTGACTCTGAAATGTATTTATCTTAGAAATTCCAAACTTGTAATTCCAAGCTTCTTAAGTTACAGAAAGGAAATCTTTGATCTTTGAATGTATGAAAATGTAAGACAAGTTAAATGAAGACATTAGAAAATGCACATAAGTATAGATATGCAGAAAACTGTAGTGCATGTATTAGGTATACTTGTATATAATTTACACATTATGTCAAGAATCTTGTAATTATATTAACAATTTTCTATATGTGTTCAGTTATAATCTACTTATGTCTCAAACTGCAGCCTCATCTCAAATAACATTTTTACAGAGTTCAGGTCCACATGTAACCTACTTTTGCTCTGCTTTGGTTTTTAAGAATTTCTTTTTGACTTAACTGTACTTGAAACTAACTCAGTGGTTTAATCTGTAGTTGCCTTGCATTTGTTAATTGTTATTCTTAGATTCTACTAGTCATGTGGAATAGGAGCAATTTATTTTCTGATCTTATCATCAAAATACTTTGCCTCAAAATGGGCTAAATTTTCTCCCTGGCAGACAGCTAGGTTAATAAAATACAGTTAAAACTCTCTCCTTTTCTTTGGTTTCTCCTAACATAACAAATCACAGGTCATAAAGGCACTTTACTCTGGTCACCGCACTTACCTGCAACCTTTTTGTTGGCTGGTACCTTCCGCACAGGTGTGTCTAAAATTAAAGAGCTGTAGTTAGAAATGTCTTGAAATTATTATTTAAATCAAACAGGAGACCATCATTAGGCTGAAAAGTTCTGAACAAGCGTTACTCAAGCATGTAGAAAGGTTTCTATTGGAGCAGCAAATTTTATGATCGTGAGAATTTTCCATTGGCAACGGACGAGCAGACATTTGTTTTCCACATGTCATAATGACTGTCATTATCTGGAGAACACGTTTTTCATGATGGCGTTTGGAGCACCACGTAATGTGCCATTCTTGCATAGGCTAAATGATTTACATGACTGTTCCACCCTTTTTGTAAAAAGCCTAAAAAACCTTAATTCTTGTTGAAGGGATATTTAACACTCTATAAAGTTTAGCAGAGTATCTTCCCAGACATATCCACCTGGCTCGCGTCAACCCTATTTCCCGTACATCAACGTTGTACATCAAATCGTGACGACCTTATATATAGTACATGAATACAACAAATTAGCACTGACCTGATAACTCCAGAAACGTAATAACAAGGTGCTCTAAGCACCTTTAATAAATATATATAATATATATAACAAATAACATTTATGTAAACAAATGTACATATATGCATATGTATTTATATATCATTTTACAAATAATGGTATGTATTGTGAAAAATTTTATTTTTACCCACAATAAAAAAAAATAAAAAAAATAAAAAACAAGCAATTCAGGAAATGTGTCCACCATCTCCCCAAATACAATTCCAATCCTATAGGACCATTTTTTAAAATTAACTGTTAAAAATGAAGCCTACCTATTTAAGAGATTTAAGTGTTTCATTAACTACACAGCTTTTTTTTGCCATAGTTGTAAAAATATTTCTCAATTCCCTTGTTCTTGCTTTAACTCACCAGCAAGACTCCCTGGCAGGTCTAAGTTCCCATTTTCTCTCTGCTTGTGGGCACTGGAGACCAGCGTCAAAGTGCGACTCCCTTTTTCTGCTTACCTTTATTTTTCTCCATGTTTTGGCTTCTTGTATTTTATATATCATCTATGCTTAGCTATGAAATCAACACTTTGCTATTATGTGTATTTTTTCAATTCTCTGAAATCCCATAAAAAGTAAGAATAACATTATTCCCAAGAGTAATTTTGCCTGTATGACATGAGTGAATTAGAAACAATTTTTCAAAAATTTTGATGAATGCTGTTCCTGCTTAGAGAACACATTTCAGTCATGCCATGTCTTCTCTTCCCCCGGAATATAAGCTCCATAAACATTTACCACACCATCTTAAGAAGCAAAACCCAGAACTAAAGAAAACCTCGTTAGTATGGCTCATGAGGAAGTCTATAAAAAATAGGAAAGCCTGAATTATGGAATATCTGCAAACAAAAATATTTTCCTTAATTTCAGGTTTACTTGGTAACAAAATAAAGACCTATAAAATATTGTCAAGAAGAAATGGATCCAAGTGAATAAGAATGTTGTTTGTAATGGACTTTTTAAATTCAAAGTAGTAGTTTACCATACAAGTTCAAGCAGGACCGTAAAAGCATTCACAATATTACTTTTCAAAACCAGCAAGTGCACTCAGATCTCCTTTCATCCATTTGTGAGCATCCCGTTAATGAGGTTTTGCTAATTTTTAAATTTACTACTATTTTGCCATGACACTATTGAAATGAGAAGTGCTCAACATGGCAGTCAGACATTACTTTTCAAAGGAAAGCATGACTGATGTACTGAAAATTGGGATCGCTCCCATGGGCTCTCCGCTGTTTCAGAATGAATGACTCTTGTTTTAGGTCATATTTAGAGAAGCAAAGAAAGGGGAGACACACTCCGCATCTGTATGATTGGCACAAACGCTCTCGCTCCATACACGATTCCCAAAACATGCAGGGCTTCAGCCCAGTCATTTGTGTGTTTCCACATTTTTACAAGGGTAGCCTTTGGACGTTTAAGGTAAGCATTTTAAATGTTATTTTAATGACCATGTCAATGTTAACTGAAGATGATACCAATAGTTTCAATATTCACTGAGAGGTCACTAAGCTCACAACGCTATTCCAAGTGTTTTTCCTACATTGACTCATTTAGACTTAGGGAACATCCTCACTCTTCAGATGAAGGAACCAAGGCAGAAAAGAGGGAACTAACTTTGCTTGGAGTTGGAGTCCAGACTGGAATTTGAGCCTGCACCCTGATCCCCTACCAGCTACAGAAATCACAAGTTTCAACCAAGTTGTATCTGCTTGACTAGTCCCCACACACTGGGGATAAGAACCAATCTCTGGGATGAAGAGACAAGAGTTAAGAGAGGCGCCTACTAACTAGGGAAGAAGAGACTACCGTGTTCCTAACTTACAGCAGATCCGTTTTTTCTCTTGGCTGAAGTAATTTTTAAATACTCAGTTCTATTGTTTATAATGGGCTTATTGATAGGAACTTATCAAACATACTTACCTGGAGTTTAAGCCTAAATGAATTAAAGCAATATAAATAGGTGCAGCTACTAATCGATTCATTCTCTAAAAAGTACTGCCATTCTACAAAGCTGCTTACATGGCAAGGATTTTTTTAAAAAAGAATTCAAATGAATCTTTATAATGTGTTAGCCTCTTCCCTCAAATTCCTGGATGTTTTCCCAGCTGAAAGTTCAGAATGTGGGGGTAGATCAGTGATTTTGGCATTAGATCCTACAGGATCCTTTGATTCCACGATGATTTTGAGTTTGCCATATACTTCCTGTGGTCTGAAGGGAAATCTGGTATTTTTCAGACACATATACTTCGATGCTGGGGAAATTCAATCATTGGATGAATAAAAAGTATTCATTGAAAAACTGGTGAATACAGTCTGTTTATTTTTATTTCCACTGACCAGTCTGTAAACATTACATATGAGACTGTTATATATATTAAAATAAAGAATAAAAGACAACAATTGCCAAAAATACACAAGATCCCAAGAGAATTTACATCTTCTTGGTCATGCTGATTCAATTTTTAAAATTATAAGCAGGCTATGTTTTGTATAATTACCAAACTTTAGATGTGTTTCACAATTTATACATATCTCAGAGAACATATCTGTGTTTTCTAATTTAAATACGTGCTTCTCTAAAACAATTTGTTCATTTAATACTTTGTTAATGAGATGAACAAGAAATGCATTTATTTGAGTTCCAATTATCCAAATTATTGTTTGTAAACATTTGCTATTTCTTTGAATAATTACTTTTTAGAGTTTGTGAAAGATTTTGAATTCTTTTTTTTTTTCTCCTTTGCTTTTAAAAGTAGGTCCATTTAATGCCATAGACAGAGAACATTCCATACTTTAAAGTTTAAGGTTAATTTCATATGCAAAAACATTTTACCTCCCCAGGTACAGATTATCATTCAGTCAGCTAGAAGAAAGAGCTGCCATTCCCAGGAAAGCAGTTTTGGAAAGAGAGTTACCAATGCACTGATTTTGCTCTATCTATATGCATAAGGGATTCATAAACATGCCTTTTCTTGTTGTTGTGGGGGCAGTGAATACCTTTTTAAAGAAATATGAAAAGCCTGTCAATTTGTGCTTGTTTAAACTACTAGCAGTTTAAAAATAGTTTCCCTTTCACATATTTAAAATATCCTTATAATTATCTGTATTAAAGAAAAAAATATTCATTGCTCCCGAAGCTTCATACCATAAACTTTTTAAAGACTGTTAAAGCTAGTACTCATTTAGTCATAATTATTATGTAAACTAACAGCGGCCCAATTTCTGTTAGGACAACACACGATGTTGTCTTTTCAACCTGATTTTTAAAAAACTGGTAAACCCTGAATGTTCAGTCTTTAAAAAGTTGAGCTCCATCACCAGGACCTGTTAAAGGGGTTAGTTGTTGCCCTTTTACTAACCTCCCTGAAGCAGTCTTTTAATTTCTTCATCTTCAAACAAATGGCCATCACCACCTTCAATGAGCTTGGTGACCTTGGTGACCTCTGAGAGGATACATGTTTACAGCAGAAATTGGTTTATGTAATGAAGAGACAGATGGTTTGACGTGATTAATAAACGGCATCTGCCCAGTGATAAATTCCAGACCAACGCTTAGTCCTTCCTCAGCGCTTAGCACTGCTTTTGATAAGACAGTTTTCTTTAAAAAGTGGTTGAAAATTCATATGACTGCCAGTTGCATTTCATTCCATATTACTTTGACTCGTTTCTTACGTTGGTATGGAACTTACACAAAGGAACGAGATAAAGTAGAAAAATATTAAAGATCTCAACGACTGTTTTCGACTATAATAGAGCCAGCTTATGTGAAGCCCCATTCCCATTGTTTCAGACATTCTCACCTTCTTGCAGCAATTTCTTCAGAGTTTCTTCTGTGTCTCCACCACCAGCAGAAATCCTAGTGTATTTTATTTCAGGACCTAAAAGAAAGACAATTTCAAAGAAAGGTCTAATATTACCCACATTTTACAAGTAGACTGCAGAGGTGCAGCAAAGCTAAGGCTGCCAAGCCCATAAGTGGCAGAACTGGGGCTTGAACCCAGCAAGTCTGGTTCCAGCATCTGTGTTCTTAACCACTTGGCTATTCTAACAGCCTTCTTTGAAAAAATGGAAAAGCCACCCATCAAATTTATATGGAAGGGCAAAGGTCCCTGAATACCAAAGCCATCTTGAGAAAGAAGACTGAAGTTGGATGACTTACACTTCCTAACTTTAAATCTTATTTCAAACCCACAGTACGGTGCAGCTGCTGTGGAAGAAGTTTGGCAGTTC
Organism: Cabassous unicinctus; assembly: GCA_029593785.1. Taxonomy (NCBI): domain Eukaryota; kingdom Metazoa; phylum Chordata; class Mammalia; order Cingulata; family Chlamyphoridae; genus Cabassous; species Cabassous unicinctus. The sequence goes on from JAQZBX010005401.1 coordinate 33,897, forward strand.
TTCAAAAAGTCAAGTATAGAACTACCATATAACACGGTAATTGCACTTCTAGGTATATATAAAAAAATTAAAGCAAGGACTCGAACAGGTGTTTGCACATTGATGTCCACAGTGGCATTATTCACAATTTCCAAAAGATGGAAGCAACCCAAGCGCCCATCAACTGATAAGTGGATAAACAAAACTCAGTATAAACCTACAAAGGAATATTACTTAGCCATAAAAAGGAATGGCATTCTAAAACATGCCACAACGTGGGTGAACCTCGAAGACATCATGTTGAGTGAAATAAGCCAGAACCAAAAGGACAAGTATTGTATTATCTCTTGGATATGAAATAATTAGAATAAGCAAACTCATAGAGTCAGAATCTAGAATCTAGGTTCCAGGGGATGGGGTGGACATAGGGAATAGGGAGCTAAGGCTTAAAACGCACGGAGTTCCTATTTGGCATGAATGGATGGTGGCGATGGTAGTACAAGATTGTGAATGTAATTAGCAGCACTGACTCATGTATTTGAATTTGGTTCAAAAGGGAAATTTTAGGTTGTATATATGTTACTAGAATAAAATTAAAAGTAAAAATGGACTGTGCAAAACACACAGGGAACCCTAACATCAACTACGGGCTATGGTTAACAGTGTGATTGCAGTATTGTTTCATCAACTGCAACAAATGTACCCCATGAATGCAAACTGCTAATAACGGTGGTAGGTTTATGGGAGATCTGTGTTTTGGAGATGGTTTTCCTGTAAACCTACAACTTCTCTAATAAAAAAAAAAAATGCTTCCTAACTGGCACAAAAAAATGGTGTAAAGCAGGGGTGGGCAAACTTGCCCATAAAGGGCCAGAGAGTGATCGTGTTAGGCTCTGATCACGTGGCCTCTGGGCCAGCTCTGCTGTGGGCAACAAAGCAGCCGCAGCTGGTAGGTAAAGGAATGGACACGACTTGCCCTGCTAAAACGTCATTTACAAAAGCAGGTGCTACAGCCATACTTTGCTGTTATTTGGTCTAAAAAATTTCTTATAGGGTAGCTGAATTAAAGTTATCTTAGGCTAATTCATGGGTGGGAGACTGATCCTGAGGTTTACTAAGAGAATTAATCAATTGCTTTATACACATTTGCATATATTTTGTTATATAGCTGTACAAACTTTAACATTCATGGAAAATCAAAAGGAAGGAATGGATTTTCTTCTAGGATTCAGTAACTAATTAATAAAAAGCAAATAGAAGATAGTAGATTATATAATATTCATGCATACAACTTTAGAAAAACACATGCTTACAGATTCATCTAGCAAATTTCCAATTCTAAGTAAAATAATAGATTATAAAAACATATTATTTCTCCCAAACAGAAACAAAGTAACTCAGAAGACCCCATGGAAATGATTTAGCCAATTTCCCTAATGATTCTTGGGGGGGCATTTAGGATTAACTACTGCTTTGACCTCTGTTTACCAGGCACAGTTCCATTACCTTTAATGATTCGTTCTTCCCGGGTCTCTTTCTCAGTTATTTCCACAGGCACCCCATCGATGATTTTGGTGTACTTTTTAATAATTGGCTCTGAAAGTAAGGGGAGAAAATGCATTTGATTTATCCCCAAATAGTGTCGAAACTGCCATAAAGTAGACATTTTAATGATTCAGTGTATTTTTCAAAACAATATTGTTTAAGATTGAATCAGAATCATTTTTGGAGCATAACGTAAATAAATTAAAATCAATAGAGGTTTGAACGGAAACAGTTATGCCCTGAACCGGGTGAGGGAGAGGGACAACCAGGAAGCTCCCTCTCCATTTCCTGCTTCCCGACTGTGGACTGAGAGTTTCTTGAGACTCCAGGGAGTTATACATCATTGGAATGGGAAGCCTAAAAAGTCTGAGTGGTAGCTTATTAGCTGGGTCTTATCCAAGGTCCTGTAGACGCCCATTTCAGAGCCCAGTGTTTCCTTTGTATTGGTGTGATTGTTATTACATTTCATAAGCATCACATACATATGCAGAAGTAATGACATTTGGATCTGGTAAGTTAATTGTCATTAAAAGGCAAAACGTATTTTATTTCTGACTGCTAATAAGAATCCATACATAACTGAGAAAACCATCCCCATAAGTTATAGAAAATAAAAACCAAGAGAAAACAACTGATATTTGATATTTTTAAGTGAACGCTAGTTCAGAATAACCACTGCGATCCCAGCTTGGGGCCAGGAGACAAAACACACCTAACGTACCTCCGTGAATGACCTCGGTCACCGTTTCACCCTCTTTAATCAGGCTGAATTCAGGTTCACCTTCAAGTCTGACCTTTGTGGGTCCTGAGATTATTTTAGGAGACAAATGACCATGTTAAAAGAAATCCCTTAAACTTCCCAGAACAGGAAATTTATTTCAACACTTAGTGTTACTCAAACAAAAAAGCCATTTCAGGCTTTGTGAAATCAGTTTTAAACATTTTCCACTGTCCTCAAATTTGGCAAAATCTGTGTGAACAGATGACTCAGTCTGTTGGTGTGCTACTGAAATTACTTTCATCTGCATTTAAGTTGGAGGATTAAAACCAGCCACTGACGGTGGTAGAGGGAGCACACAAAAGAGCACACATGGCTGCCCTTTGTGAATCACAGGGTATGCGCAGGTCTGATTTTCTCCCCTTATAACTCGTGTAGAACCTGCTTTACTATACTGATAGCATCTATTACTCTTTCCTTATCAAGAGCCTTTACTTTTTTTAATGTGTCAGCAACATACATTTTTGATCTAATGGGCTTTGGACCGAATTTAAGAAAATCCCAACTTTATACCTGTCTTCAAGATGCTGATTTTCAGGTTTTAGGGGGAAATTAGATTTGAGTACTTACCTTCTACTTGGGAATGGTGAAAAAAATTAAGTAATTAATAGTTGACCAGTCCTTCAAATGCAAGAGTTAAACAAGTGTTGTGTATCACTTGCAAAATGATTTTGCTTCTGGAGAAAATCATTTTGAATGTTAGGAAGCTGATTACTACATTAGTTAATCAAGACTATTTCAAAGAAGTGAAGAACAATAAGGTTCAGTACATTCAACTCATACTTAATTCCCTTCAACAGTTGAATATAATTATAATTGCTTATTTTTGAGAGGATTTTTTTGCTTGTCCAGAAATTGTCAATGTACACCATTACCCAGAGCTAATCTAAAACAATCTAATTAACAAAACAATAGTGCAGTTCTTTAAAACCATAAATATTCCCAGCAACACTGTTTGATTTATGGGGCCAAGGGATATTGACTATTAAACATAAGGGTAGGTTCTTAAGGTGAAAGAACTTCTAAAAGAAAGCATATCAGAGGAAGTTAAGGTCGAGAAATGAGTTAATAAAGTATCTAAATTGCTTTTGCTTCACAAAAGTCTAAACTGAAATTTCAGAAACAGTCTAAAGTGTTAGCTGTATGAAGGCAGAGATTTTTTAATCAATTTTTTTTCATAGTTATTCCTGGCACATAGCAAGGTACCCAGCACAAATGGTGCTTAAAAAACATTTGTTGAATTATATTTTGGTAGATCTATTTTTCAAGTACAAAATTTGGTTAGGTGCCTTTAATAAGAGACAGCTTAGGATTGTGTCTTGGAGTCTCATTTATTTAGTAAGGAAATCAAGAGTCATCAACGAATCCGCAGACATTTAAACAGTGAGAAGGAAATGGCAATAGCAATTTAGATGGTGGACAGTTATAAATGGCTGCCAAGATAAGTATTTCCCTTCTCAATATGTAGACAAAAGTAACACTTCTGAAGTTTTGAACTGAGTTTTTAATGTATAGGTGACATGACCCCATTATTTATCCAAGTTCCCTTTAAAGGAAAAACCCAAATAGAGTTTCATTGCAGAAAGATTGATATGGATAGAATCCCACTGGCAAAGATTGGGAAAGTAAATGAGTTGATGAAGAAGTTGAAAGAAGAGAGAGGAATTTTTGAAAATAAGAACAATGGCACGTGTGAATGATTTCTGTTAGAGGATCTGTCTTCAAATGATAATACAACATTTTAAGGAATCTGTTTTTTAAAAACAGTACCAGAATTTTAAAAGCAAGTGTGTGAGCAAAGATCATTTGGTCATTTTCATTAAAATGATCAAGAGACATTTTCTCAACAAAAAATTTCTGCAATTCAGATTTCTTCTTAAAACACCAAGTTCTCTTTATCAGTATATTAAAAACAATCAACTGACCACAGGTATAGTTTTTACAAAGTAAGTACGGATTTTAAAGAATAACTCAATTTTAGGTCTTGAGAATGACTAAAAATATAGATGACTACTTATCAGTGACAGCAACATTGCCCCATGTGTCTTCAATGTGTACATTTTAAGTCATGGCTTGCTTTTAATGGAAGAGGTGAAAATATTAGAGAAGTTGCCATCTCATTTCACAGAAGAGGTCTATCAAAGTCAAAGTTAATTACAACAGTTGGCCTGAGAGTCAATCAAGGACTGAATCTACCCATTTTTTGGAAGAATATGTCTGTCCTTAGAGAATAAAGACGATAACCATGTCTTTTGTGACAAGTCACCACATTCAGTGTTTAAACACGGAAATGAGACAGTCTTAAGGTCTGATCCTTGGAGACAATGAAAACACATGAAGGGAAGGCACCATCGAGGATGTTGGACAGTGGGGTAGAGAGAAAAGTGCCTGCTAATTTCATGTTCTAAGCTGAAACATCAGTGAGAAGTGCATATAAACTCAGGGCTGGATTTATGGCTTCTTTGGCTCAACTCCACTGCACCAGCTTCTCATTCTCTCTTCTGTTTCTGGAGGTCTGCTTTTAAACTGGATCATGTGTGGCTGTGATTTTAAGAGCTCTTACATCAATGTACAGCTTCTATGCTTTCTTAGGTTGCTTTTGTGGAAGCGCTTCCTTCCTTCAATAGCACAAGAGAGATCCTTGAGGGCAGATTGGAAACAAAAGTACATGGGGGGTATATTCTCTTAAGGAGTCTAATTGCAGCAAAAATGCCCAGGATTTACTTGTTTAGTGAATATCTGGGTACTAGTGCTAGTACAATGGTCAATTAGGTTCAAATTAAGCCAAGTACAAGCAAATGTACTGAAAGTATTAGGAATGCACCATTTACTCTACTAAGAAATTTGCTCTCCGCATTCCGCGATTACGTTAGCATGCCTTTGACTCAGAAATATTTAGCATGTTAGTTTCAAAAAGAATGTAGATGCAGTCTTATGTTATGGATATTTTTCCACAACAGAAGGAACTAGGTATAGCATTGATTTTTACCTTCAGTTTTGATAATAGGCTGAAGACTGCCTTCAATCACTTTAATTTTTGGTTCCACAATTTTGGTTATAATTTTAGTTGCTGAAAGTATAGAAAGTGGAACATGAATGTTGTTTAAATAAAAATGACCAGGACAAAATCGTCCTTTTTTAAAAGTCTCTGTCGGGTCTGAGGTATCACATATGGTAATATGTTCAGGCAGTTAGAAACAGGCAATATTGATTATTTAGTATCTTCTCATGTCCAGTGGTTGAACTTTGAAGTCCAGTGACTTGGATTTGTTCCAGTGAAATACGTACTCACTAAATGAGGAAGTCTATCTAGAAATCTATCATTTTGAACTGCGCCACTAAAGCTCTTTACCTTCTTTTGTACTTCTTGAAAATATTGGCTGCATAGCAACAGAAGACAAATAAACATAATTAATTTTATGCAATTCATAATATCTTAAATTGCATTGTTGGATTATTTCTTAAGTAGAAGAAAAATGAAAGAAAAGGACTCGAAAATGTTTTTTCATGCATTTGATAACAGTGATAAAGAAAGGGAAATATGAAAAACAGTTGAACAGAATACTTAAAAATAAATTTCAGCCAGCCAGACATGAGCTGTATGCAACAAAAATATGATATGATCAGCATTTTAAGTTTCAGGCTAAAATGCTTTTAATTTTCAGCTTTATCATCATCAAATTCCTTTAAATTTAAAGGTATGTATTTTAAATGCGTGTCATCTGCCCAAGTAAGTTAGTGTGCAAAATTTCTTTAAAATAGTAGCTACTGTTGGGTTGACTTTTGGTTGTTTGCATTAACTGGAAACGTGTCTCTTGTGCAATATAACCTGAGCCACTGGCTTTTTGTCCTTATAAGATGGATCCATTTAATGGACGTTAAACCTTCCTGTGAGGTCATAGTCTGCACTGACACATCAGAGGTGCGAGGCTAGCCCAGCCAGGGTTTCCATCCCATCTCTCCTCAGGGTTTCGAGAGGCTTAGCTGTGTCAACTTTTTACGTTAATGTGTAACTAATTAACAAATTAGTGTAGCCGTAATTGAAACTATGTTTCAGTCATATCAGATGTTATATCTTTAGTTCTTAAATTATGAAGCTCTAAAATCCACCCAATCTGTGTTTAATTCTCGATTTTTCCTCCACAGAGGGTCTTGCCATAGAGGCAGCTCCCCAAGAAGACCAAATCCGCAGCGGTCTCTTCTGCCGGCATCCTAACGGGCGAATTACTTTTAGCTTACTCTTCGCATCATGCCTAAGCACATGAAGTTTAGCATGTTTAGTTAGTTGGTGGGATTGTTTCAAGTTTGCTTTTCTGAAGACTTAAATAGTTTTTTTTTGGGGGGGGGCTGGTCAGGAGCTGAGGAATAAATATATACCTCAAAAGGTATATATTTGACAACATACACAAGAGAGAATTTTATTCTCCCATACAATTTAAAAATCATGATATTTTGGTGACAAGATTAATGCATGTCCTGGAAGTTAAAGAAACATTAAGACAAATCAACAAAGGAACATGAAAATGGAAACTTTGGTTTAATTGGTCTCTATTTGACCAAAGCTTCTGCACAACAGTAAAAAAACATCAGCAATTGGCCTGTCTCAGAGCTATTTCAAGAGCTCTAGTAGATAAGCAAGATTCATTAAACTCTGCAGAATCTCATAAAGTACAGCTTATGTTCAGTAAGCGAGGACTCAGTTTTACTTGAGGAATTGTAATAACAGTTTTGGCTCACTGTAAGCAAAATATTGCATTGGCGTGTATTGAAAGTGGAGGCACTAGCGTGGATAAAGGAGAGAGGTTCCATAAAATCAGTGCAGACACGTATTTGTGGGGGAGGATAGGTGACATAGCATTTTTGATGAATAGAGCCCAGAAGGATTCTTTAATTTGTAATAAAATACATCTCCAATATGATCGTGTACTTCCAGACTGGAATATGGACATTTTGAATCATAAATGTTCCAACCGAATCTTTAAACAGTGCTGAGCTGGCCTGATCGAAATTGCGTATTTTTATATACTTGAAATCAAGAAGAGCAGCAGACATTTTGTTTTGCTCCTTGTATTGGATCTATTGTTTTACCATCCCTGGTGTAAATTTTAAAGAAAAAAAAGTCTTCATAAAATAACTAAAAGCTCATGGTATAAAATAGAATCATTTTGTAGCCAGAATAAATGTACAAATTGAACTAATGCTTTAGCCATTGATATATTTTGGGTGTTTAATTGTAGAGCCAAAACAAAATGGAAAGAATTTCTGCTTTTGAAAGGTACAATGAAAGAAAGAAAAAAGACAAAGGAAAAAAAAGCCACATTGAAAAAGAAATCCCAAAAGATACATTTATGAGACTAAAATACCCTTCACGGCTGTTTCATTAAGTAGGTAAAGGTTTAATTTGATAATCTGGTAGTGTCAGGAATCCTGGAATCTGAAACTTCAGGTTTATCACCTGGCAGACCTTTGGTTCTATCTCCACCTTGGGATGGGGAGCAGGAGACGTGGTCAAGGCTGAGAGGCGATTCTCCATAGAAGCCTCAAGCCCAGGTCAAGTGGGATGAGATTTGCCATTCTTGGGGATTCTAAATACCAGATTATCAACGACCTCTGTTTGTGAACACAAATCACTGTTTTCTTTTTCACATCCTGCCACTTACACGGGACAAATGTTCCTATTGTACTTACTGTAGACTGTCACGGGTATTTCTTTGAAGGTGCTACCACGAACAAACTGAAAATAAAGGCTTAGAGTTAGTGGCATGGTGTGCAGCAGCTGTAGTAACAGAGCCTTAGCACCCTCTTAACTCTTATTAATAGAAACGGTGACGCTCTCATAACTTAATAGAAATGAAATGAAATTCCCATAGAAATCATCTTTCAATTTCCTGCTCTCTTGGTCAGCCAATATAAAATTCATCAGATTTCTGACTCAAAGTTTTTTAAAATTATGGAATAAGCAATTTATAATTAAAATATATGCTTATTAAATAATTTTAGTATATTTTCTGACAATTAGTTCCTGCAAGGACTAAGGAACAAAATACTCATTTGTCTTAAATTACTGTGATTAGTGACAATTTTTTATGAGCAAATAATTTATCTTTCTCTTGTATTTGTCAGCAAAATATTTGACGATTGAAAGGTTGTGGATATTTATGTACACGTCTTATCTTCCCACCTGGACTACAGACTTCTTGAATAAAGGGCCATCTCCCATTAAAATTAATACTGCCTGGCCCCAAGGACCTGCTCAGTGGACATTTGCAGAATAACACCATGAAGGAACGTTGGTCCAATGCTGCACAAGCCACCAAACGCAATCCCGTCCAGTGTGCCTCCATTTCTTAATGCATCACTAGTCTATCACATTAAGCCTGCAATACCTATTCAACATAGGAGAGATGAATCCCATAGCCTTCTGTACCTTAATTTGGATGTATTTGATCAGTTTATTAAGTATTTCCAGCAGCCGATCGTTTCCAACAGGTGTGTCTGTGAAGAGGGATATTCAGTGACGAAATCAATATTGGTTAAAAAAAAGTGTGAAATAAAGACCTTGATTCTAATTGAAAGATATTTCATCTGTTCATGGGTTCAGTGATTACCAACCTGCAGGGTAGAGGAGCTTATCTACAACATGAATGACGCCGTTTGTTGTCATGAGGTCAGATTCTTTGGATTTCAATTCATTGACCAGAAGTGTGTCGTTCACCTATCAAGACAGGGGTAAAGGCGGTGGGAAACGCGATGAAAACTGAACGTTAGGACGCCTTAGTGGCGGGTGAGCACTGTCACGAGCCCTGGAGAACTTACTCCTTTCACATAGATTTTGCCTCCTTGGGCGGTCTTTAGGATGTTGGTGACGCCGGGCTCAAACCCCTTTCCAATGAAAACTCCTGGTGTCAGGTGATAAAGAATGATGTTCTGAAGAGCATTTTTGTCCCCTAGGGAAAAAAGATAGATGTATGTATTTAATAAGATGTCATATTTTCTGAAGCTTTTGTACTGCAAGGACTGAGGAGGAAATTGTTCCGTTGCTTTAACTATTTTTTCCACACTCCATTATTGCAATAATATCATTGCTTTCTCCAGTTCGTATCAAGACCGTGTCAAAACATGCACTTGCTTCAGTCAGCCCAATCGAAATCGCACTCAACTCACTGGGAGAAAAAAATCTAATTACTTTTAAAATGATGGCTGCTGCTTTCCTCACCTAACTGTGTGGTCTTCAATAGAAAAAACACAGGCGAACATGCACCCCAACAGCACGACAGTAAACAGTTAATTAAAAACATTCCCGAGTGTCCCTTCCAAGTAGGAAAAACAACTAAAACTAGCCACGAATACGAAAGGGGAATTTTCGAGGCTGGCATCTGGCCAGGAAAGACTGAGGAGCCCGTGAGATGCTGAAATCACAGGGCAAATATGCGGCATTCGCTTCTACGTACGCATCAGAATTTCCTTTTCTTCGTTAGTCATCCCCTTAAAGGCATCATTGGTTGGTACAAATAAGGTCCAGTCCCCAGGCTGAGTCAGGAGATCTTTCAGGTCTGCAGCTTCGAGTAGGCTGAGGAAGGTGCTAAGAAGGAGAGTATGTTTATTTTATTAAATTTAGATTTAAATTTGCTCACCCACCAGGGACTTCCAAAGACCCTGTATACTGCAGAAGGCACGAGAAAACTGCCTGTGACATTTTTGTATGTTTCAAATGCAATTTACTTATTAAGGAAGTTTTATCACCTGGAAATTATTTAAATAAACAATATAGTTCTTAAGTTTCCTAAACTCTATTTTAATCTTCTAACATTTGACAAGGTCACAGTTTGAAACAAAAGAGAAGAGTGTTGTGTCTTTCATTTACTATTCCACAAAAATAGTCTTTGCAGGGATGTCCTGTCATTTTATAAACTTAATTATAAAACAAATAGCAAGAAGTAGTCCAGGCTAGTAGGTTTAATGTTCACTCACCAAATCTTATTAGGTTGCACCAACGAGCAAAGGAAACAGTGTTAAAAACAGATTTCAGGTTTGAAAACATTTGAATGGGCTACTCGGAGAAACAGGAGACCCAATGCCTTAGGGGCACTAAAGAGCAACAAAAAACATTCTCTTTCCTGTGGGAGGTGAAGCTAACTAGCTTACCTAAAACGCTTATCCTGTTTTAACTTTTCGTGCAGAGATTTCTCCGCTGGTTTGATGATCTCTCGAAATATGTGAATCGCGCCGTTCCTTCCTTGCTTGCTTCCTCTCAGCATGCACGAGTTTTCAACGCAGACAGCCTAGCAAGGAAAAGCAAGGCGGTGCTGCATTTGCTTACTTGAAATTTCCTGTGTGCCCGTAACTACGTAACTGAATTTCCAGGCTGGCCTTTCTGGGAGGCCACTTTGACCTTTCAGACCCTTTCTTGCCCATTCTCAAAGCCTTGCACACCCTGACCCCACCCTTGTTATCCAGCCAGCTGTTCTACCTCTAAGTTAAACCCTCCCATGCTTCAGGCAGGTAGTTTTGCCAGTAAATTACAAGCATGCCATAGAATTCCACTTCTCCATTTTCCATTATTTTTACTCTATTTCTCTCCAGGTTCCAACTATTCCTCCATACCTTTCAGGTCAATATTAGCCATAAAAGTTCCTGGCCCCAGGGCCCCTTGGGATCTTCCTCTCCTTTTCAACCAATTAAACAAATATTTACTCTATTTTCTTGACTGTAAGACCCTATCCACTGTACATCAAAATGACTGATTTAGTTAGTTTTCTGAACAAATGTAAAATATTTTTATATGTAGAATTTAAAGTATAGCCCACTTTCCTATATTAAAAATGCATGTCTTGGAATTGTGAAAATAGCATGAGCAGCCAGAATATCCAATTCTAGGTATTGCTTAACTTCCTATGAAACCTTTTAGCTGAAGTTGCATGTGTTGCCTGGATGGAAACTCAACAGTACCACTAGTTGCACAGTATTTTTGATCAGTAATATTTTCTAGAAATCTACTCCCAGATAAAAGCACATTAGAATCATTTTAGAGCCCAGAGATCTCTATATGTCTACATAAGTTTGCTTGAAAGTCACCCAAGGAGATTCAATTCTGAATAGAGCTTATTATAAAGCCATCTTACATTCAAAGATCATCCAGCATATTTAATTCTCTATAAAATTCCTTATAAACAGTAAAGTGTTTTATGAATCAAAAGCTTATTTTACAGGGGTTGTAGTGAAATTCTGTCAATGAGATAAGCAATGTTTCATGACATTAAAGGATTTATAATGAAAAATGCAAATTCTCTGAATTTTTAATACATAGCACTTTTGTGTGCTTTCCTAACAGTCTTTTCCCCCAGTTGGCCATTTCTCTGGTCTTCCTATCAGCATTTACTATTAAAGCCACGTTCACTAAGCCCTGGGAACCATTTGTCGTGGTGACATCCTTTGTCGTGGGCATGCTGTCTGCCGTTCAAGCCAACGTGAATATTCTCTTTTCCTCGGCTTCACTTACCGTGCGGTACACAAAGACTCTGAGCTGTTTCCCTCCAATGGTCTCGAGTTTCTGTCCATTGTAAAGCTCATTAAGGCCAACTTTCACTTTCAGTATGTGATTCTGCAGAATCAGTTTAAGAAGGCGCTGATCCATGCTCAGAGTATCGTCTATAAATAAGTTCATTTAAAAGAGCATTATTTTATTTAGAAAGCAGTCAAGTTTCGCCTGGTAAGAGAAAATTATGGAAACTGATGATACCTGGATATATATTTCAGATCCTACACTCATGAATGGATGAGCCAACTAAATGCCTAAGGCTGGCGGTTCTAGTCGCCACCGGGAGCTTCTGTGGCCTTTTACGCCAAACGACCAGAACTCCCTCCGGTTGATGGTCTGAACCATGCCAGGGCTCCAGGGGTTTATCAGGGTCACTGACAAAAGCTGAACTCTAGCGCCGGCCAAGATTTCCTCTGACAATTAGACGTCCTTTAATCACATGAAAGACTACGGATGGATCATTTGTAAATCCATCTTTTTACTAGAAAGAGAATCAGAGCACACGCCTCTTAATTGTATGGATCCTTATTACAAAGAGAAAAAGGCGCATTTCTGGGAATTTGAGGGTTTTTACAAATAATTTTCTATATCACGATTTAGCATTTGGAGAAATGTACAAAAGGTGAAACTTATTTTTTTAATTACCAAAGTTTTCTAATAAGCTAAATGTCTTTGTGAAATAACTTTCTGGAAAAAGTGGGCGGTTGCATGAATCTAAGTGATGTCTGTGGAAAGAAGCTACTAGATGAAATGTTTAAAATGTTTAAAATAATAATTCGCATTATAGTATGGAAAGGCGTAATAGTCTCTCTTTTTATTTATTTATAGTTTGACTCTCTTCCAATTTCTCAGATACGTAATATACCTATTTACTCCTAAATATTGTTACATTGGTCTCAAATAAACAAATTACATTTATTTTCTTAAGGTCTATTAATTCATCTCTGAATGCTGGAAATCCGATTAGATTCACAGAATAGCTGAATCCTTCTTATCACAAACTTTCACTCCTTGAAGACCTGTATTCATATAATTAAATATTCTCAAATGAAGGACATTTTAGTAGCGATAAAGTTGTATACACATTGGACACATGGCCTACACAGAGCCTGGTCAATGCCGTGTAAAACATCTATTATTTCTTCTTGCAAACAATCAAGGTGAAGAAAGTAAGTTCTGAGGGGCCAGGGTGAGTGGCAGCAGTGTCCAGTACGCACCAGAAAATGCATTATTTGTAGGCGCCAGCAGCGTGTACTCTCCATCCGGCCTCAGAGAAGATGCCAAGCCCAGCTGAGCCACAAGCTCTGTGAAAGTGGTTTGCTGGTGTCCCGCCAGCTCGATAACTTGTTTGGCTACAAAACAAGCCGTGATCACTGTGAGATTAGTAAATCAATTCTTGGCTGTTTTCTGATATTGTAAGCAATGTACAACAGTCTACCCTTTCCCAGAAAACAGTTCTAGCTTCCCTCTTAGGGGATGATGACCACAGAGAATTTCAGAAAGAAAATATCTTTGTCTCCCTACTTTGAATTTCTTCTCTGTTGCTCAGCTCTCATCTCTCTCTACCTCTGTGAGTGCCAGCATCCTTTCATTTATCTAAAACTGACCATTTGGCTAAAACGTTCCTTCTGTTTCAAAAAAAAAAACCTGTGGCCACGGTGAGAAGCTTTGTAAGTATTTGGCATCAGGAACCCTGAAAGCTGAAGTTCCGTGCATGGAATGCCCCTGATGCCACAGGCGTCAGCACTCGGCTCATGGCTCGTTTTGTGTCGCCTTGTGTCGTGCGTTTTGTGTCGCGCTTTACGCCCCTCACCCTGCACGGACTTCCTGGGACCATAACTGGTAAATGATGGTAGGAGAATATGAAGCTGTTACTCACCAGAATCAGGAATCAGGACCTGGTCAATCAAATGGATGACACCATTATTTGTCACGATATCTTTTTTGTTCACCATTTTGATTCCATTCACAGTTATGCTGTCTCCATCGCACCCTATCTCAACTGTGTTTCCTTCCAGGGTTTCGAAGACTGCTCCACTCATGATGGACTCAGAACACTGAAGAGTGTTCAGAAGGTGGTACTTCAGGAGAGCTGGGGGGTGGGGGGAATAAAAAGAGCAAGGAGAATGACGTTTGGCCCTTCAAAGATACATTTCATTGTGGAGGAGGTATTCCTAAGAAATCTAATAAATACTAAAACCTAAGGATTTGATTGGAGGCTTTTAAATTCTAACTGCTTAGGTTGTTTTCCCCCCAACAACTGCACAATGGAAAGAGCTCAGCCCAGTAGGAAGTGAGAAGAGATCAGCTTCCGGAAATGATTTGTGCAGTACTGGACAGTGGTAGATCAAGTTTCAGCTACCATACAAAAGCCATTCCTGACGTGAAGGCAAGAAGGAGTGTCCCCTTCAGAGTCCTAGAGAGCTATTTGTCAGTGATACGTACTCCAAAATACCAAGCAGTAGCCGCTTGTAACACAGTGTCTGTACATAATTTGTGATGAGATTGATAGAGGCTGAGTGTCAAACAAATAACCTCCCAACGATGACATCTAAAAGTAGTCAGAATGGAGATAGTTTCTGGAAAGACATCTGGAGGGATCTTTGCTAAACGACATGCTATCTACATCTGCACCTTTAGAAGTTCTCATCATCAACTGGCTACATGTAATTTGGGAGAGGCTGAGTAAGTGAAGTGTGCTTGAAAATAGAAAAGGAGGTTGGAAGGAGGCCCCATTTTTCTGTGAGGTGGTAAGTAAGGACCCAAGAGAACCATGTAATTTTCTCAACTTGTTATATCTTTTAGCATAAATTTAGAATTAAAAGCATTGTATATCATGCTTAGAATATGAGAATCTGATGATCTAATATTCCTCTTGAGCTCCTGCTAATCCTTTTAATGTCTGCTACTTATTTATTTGAAAGCAGTACAAAAGAATGTGGTCTTCAGGATATTCTGATAATTTAAGAATTACACCCTGCTTACTCTTTTAAGAATTTTTTTTTTGAAGACTTTTTTGTCCATCTCAAAGTGGACAATGAAAGCTTTTCTTTGCCTTTGTTTATCAAAGCTGATAATATTGATATGCACAAGATCCTTTTCTATTTCCTTTTCTTCCTGAAATTGTGGGGGACTTCTCAAGAGAAAGGCATTTCAGTACCTTCAGAGGCCACTTTGTCTCCCATGATCCTTTCCAAGACACCTCGCGGGAGCTTCTCAAAAGCTTCATTGGTAGGAGCAAAGAGTGTGAAGTGGCCGTCTCTTCCCAGAGACTCCAACAGATCAGATGTGATCGCAGCTGCCTGAAAAGCAAATGTGCTTTTTAGAGGCGTAAGCATTGCAAATCCGAGAGAAAACTACAGCACCCTTAGCCTTGTCTGACATCAGGCAGTTGGTTTCTTCAGCATAGAAGCTTGTTCTTGTGAGATCTTTTAAAACATTCTGTCTTGGCACAACCGACTGTGTCTTTTCCAACTTTCCTTTTACTGTGTTTTCAAGAATGGGAATTCTGCCAGTGTTTGTGTCACTGTAGCAATAGCCAGCAGTATATTTAATCACTGAAATGGACTCTTTCTAAATGCACTAAATACCGTACCATCACATAATTATTCCTTATCTATCATGTCCATAAATATTGTTTTATATGAGGAAATTATTTTATCTGTGTAAAATGAAAAGTTTTTCCAGCTTTTTTTTTTTTTTTTGCGAAATTTGTTTAGCATTTTCTTAGATTGCGACAGGGAAAGAGGAGGGATTTCAGTGGTCAAAGGCAACCGCTGTTACTTGTGCTTACCCTAAAGGACGAGAGGTCATCTTCTGCCTCGATGAAGTCTTGAATCGAGGTGCCAATTTGTGTAAGAACACGGTCAATGACGTGCACGACACCGTTGGTAGCGATCTGGTTACCGTGGATGATTCGAGCACAGTTAACAGTGACAACCTACAATGAGTGGGAGAAAGTCAAAGTGCAGAAATCAGAGCCATCCATCGACCGCTGAGGCTGCAAGCCCATCCCCAGTTCTTCATTTACACGAGGAAATGTAACGCGCAGGAGCTGACATTCTGGATGCAAATGCTGAAGGAGAATGTTGTGGTGTGAAACCACCCCCCCTCTCTCTCCCTTTCCCTTCCCCCTCCCTTCTTTTCACTTCCTCCTTCCCGGCACCACTTCTTCAGTTCATGGGCCACCGCCGCCAGGGCCAACCCCTCTCGCCACCTCCTCCCCGTCAAATCCCGCCCCCGGCAACATGAGCCTATATATGTTTGTGCACTTCCTCAATAAACTCTCTTGATTGCTGCTCCCACCCGGAGAAGACAGCCTCTTGTCTCGTCTTTCTGCCTCCCTCCCGTCCTTCCTGTTCCCCCGTTGTTCAGCCTCCGGCCACCAGCCAGAGAGCCTCCGGCCATCAGCCGGAGAAGGACCTCCGACCATCAGTCGGGGACCTCCAACGGGGAAAGACCTCCGACCATCAGTCGGAGACCTCCGGCCATCGGTCGGAGAGACAACAGGAGAAGACTCTTGTTACTATGTCTATAAAGGAAACTGGAAGAGAAAACGGAAGCATTTGGAACCCAAGTTCAGTTACACTTAGCAAATCTGGAAACCTAAGGCGTAAGCCTAAGGCAAACGCATTTTCTAATTTATTCTTTTCTTTCTTTTATAGGGAAAGTCAGGCTACTCCTAATGTGGGTCAGTGAATTACATAAAGTAGTCTAATTAGTCCTAAAATAAGTTCTGGGAGAGAGGAAAACAAACAATTGTTGCACAATATAATCAGTTCTATTCATCTTTAAATATTGCCTCATCACTGTCCCTTTTTCTCCCTGGAAATTTGACTTTTGAAAGAGCCCAATGACCATCTTGGCAGCTTCCCACAGCCTCTTATCCAAACACACAAGAACCCCAATCAGTGGAGCAGCCAGATGCTGCGTATTCTCTGGCTGCTCTTTTTGCTGTCCAGAAAAAATTATTGAAACCCATTAACTACTAAACTTTCCTTTTTAAGAATATCTAAGTCTACTGGCAATGAACTGTCAATTTAATTTTTCTTTAGTAGAAAGCAGTTACTCAGTTGGAAAAATAAATGCCCTAGATCTGGGGGAAAGTCAGGATATGGCGCTTATATTATTCTCGCTAACATTTTCTTTTCATTCCTATGAATATTATATGACAGATACGGAAACATTAATGGGTCCACTGTTAAGAAATGTATTTTATATTAAAGAAACTCACCCCATTAGGATAGTGGTTGATGAACAGTCCTAAGTTGTTATACATTGAGGGGATAATCATGCCGTTTTTCAGGTCCTTGGTCAACATCCGCTTGTTCACCATGTGGCTATGCAAGGCGTTCAGCAACTCTACATTCACGTTGCTCTCCAAGCCCCTACGGATGTCCTAGGGAAGAGAAAGCGATGCAAGCTTGTTTTAGTGTGAGTCATGATTAAAAACCTTAGACGCACACTTTCCTGCTCTCTTGTTACTTTCTCCTTGCAGCACCCAAATGGCCAAATAAAATGGACACAAACAACAAAATTATATTATTCCAATTGATTAAGGGATTTTGAAAATTCAAATTCAGTTAAGAGTCCCAAATCTGACAGCGTGTTTGGACATGAATAGGGGCACAGCAAATTCTAGAAGGCTAGTGTTGATGAGACAACCTTGATGTGAAATGAAGCTTCGAGAGGTAGGAAATTGTCAGGTTGTTAAAGCACCTTTGAGGGGTAAATTTTTTTAAAAAGACATATTTGCATATAATATTTGACCTTTAGAATGGTTTTATGTTTATTCTATAAGAAATTCAAGAACTCCACCATCCTGCATTTTCCATCTATCCAGCTCCAGTGCAGCCTCATGCCGCAGTCGCTGCTGTGGGTAATGAAAGGGCGAGTTGAGGCAAAGGGTCCACCTCGAAGGTACTTGCCACGTAACTGCAGGTAAGAACAAACGTGGGAAGAGCAGCACAAAAGGAGGGGAAACGTGCTTTCAGGTGTCAAATGAGGACGGCCTGCTCTTCTTACAGTGAGTTCGCAGATAAGCCTTGAGGGGTGGGATTTTAACGGGTGGGAGTGGCGTGGTGATGGCTCCAAGTTCAGGTGCTGACACAGGGTGAAGCTAGTCGTGCAAACCATGTCTGGTTTGGCTCGTACGAGCCTTTAAGTCCCTCAGGGAGCATTAAGGCCTTGGGCCTTCTGTGGAGCACTGGAAACTGAGCAGGGAGACAAGGGACAGCAAGGTAGGCCCTGCAGCTCTTGAGACATTTGAACGTACGACTAGAACTCGCCCTTTGGGGCTGAGCCGGAGCTAAGAGGGTCTTCCTTAGGGCCTCTCCTGTTGGCGCAGATGAAACGTGTGTAAGGACTGGAGAACGGAGAGGCACAGGGGCAGGCACTTTGCCTGAACACAGTGACTGCTACTGCCAATCAGCGAAAAGCGGTTCCTTACTGGGGTAAGGAAGGCGGCATATGCTTTAGATAACTCGCGTTGAAGGTACAGACAGTGTACAAGGAGACAGAATGAGACAGATATTACAAATGTTCTCCTTGGGGTTCCAAGGAGATTCGAGCTCAAGAAACTCAGATTTCATAGTTACATGCACTAAAGCAGTAGTTGAAATCACCAGGTGGGTATGTGCAGAGCAGAGGAGAGCTCCTGAAAGAGACTTTCCTAAGGCAGGAGAAGATGAGGGAGCAAGAGGAACCAAAGAGGTAGGCAGAGTGAGAGTGCCGCCATGCACTGCCAACCACGCGCTTGGAGGCGCAAGATAAGAGCAAAGGAATCTGCCTACGTTTTCCTTATTATTTGACTCTGGCAGTAATGATCAATTCATCTTCATGCCAGTGGAAGGCAAGGATATATCTCTGTCTTAGTTTCACAGATTTGGAAATTGAGCTATTAATTTAGTATGTTATAAATCAGCCAATGTACAAAAAATCTGAAAATCAAATATGTTCTTTACAATAGCTCATTTAAATCTAACTCTTCAAGTTTATAAATCCATCCATCTCTGAATATCCATATATATTTTCATATAATTAAAATACATAATTAAATATATCTACATAATATAGCTAAAATAGATTTTAAAATCTGATAGGCTCCTTAACTGATGTTTCTATTATACATATATATCATCTAAAAATACATGTATTTCCTCACAACCAAAAAAAAAGGAAAGGAGTAAATAGAATAATAAAAAGTAATAAGTAATAATAAGTGCCCTTTAAGTCCACCCTTGGTTTGCCTTTGTTTTTCTTATTCTATGAGCCTGCTGGGCCCATAAATGCTTTATTCCCCCCAATAAGATACCTCTATGTACACTCACATATGTGCAATAGAAAGATATAAAATTTCTATTAATTTCCAAGACGAAAATCAATCAAAATGAAATAACAACACCACTAAGCGTAACGATAGCAATGAAAACAGTGGATTACAGGGTCCAGGTTGTCCCAAGCCTCGTTACTGGGAGCGAAGTAGGTGAAGGAGCCCTTCCCTTCGATCTCCTCCCTCAGCCGGGACACGTCGGAGTAGTGCTGCGTGGTGGTGGCTCCCACGATGCCCAGCGTGCCGTAGACGTGGTCGATCGGCAGCACTGAAACAGCCAGACATGCAGGTGCTTAGGGGCGCTTCCCACCAAGGACCCCCACACCGTTAGCTGATAGCCTCGGCAGGGAAATTCTATGAATCAACAGTCTTATGTGAAACTTGCCTTTTGAGTGCTGAATAACAAAATACAATTAAAAACTATTATTTCACACATTTCATCTATCTGTCATGTTGAGGGAAAATGCATTTCAAACTGTCATTCTGGTTTAACATTTAGTCCATATAGGTCTCAATCCTGATATGTCAATAATAGTTCAATTATAATTATCAGTAGTAATCAAAACCAATCAGTATCCGATTACCTCATTTGAGAAAATTAAGATGCTTCTCATTTCTCACTGAAAATGGCAAAGATAATAATTTCTATTATGATGGCTTCAAGCTCCTAAATAGTATCATATTGTTAGGTATAGGGATATCTTTTTTATAGCTTTTAGTCCCTAAAAGAAATATGTATGTCTGCATCTTTTCATCATAATTTCAGAAGGAAATGATCAAAGCATCTAACACTTTCAGAATATCTCTTCTGCATTTCAGAAGAAAGATTAATGTATTAATGCCAGCTCAAAGGGGTTTCCATAGTATGGTGCAGCCAACTTACTTTTTCTCTGACCCTAAATGTTTTGAAAATTAGTATGATTTGGACAGTATCACAGAAGGGAGAATGACTACTTTTGTGACTATTTTAAGTCTAAATGAGGCAACCAACAAATTATAAAAACAAGCTTAGCAAGATCTCAAAGGGATGGGAAAACTAGATGATATTAAGAAAGTAAAAATGTGACAGGGTTTAATGTGTATCCTATACTTAAGTAAATGGGAAAAAAGGTCTAGAGAGAAGACCTGGGATCAATTTCATTTAATTGGAAGCTCACTGTGGGCCAATGACATGGCATTATCACCAATGACGCTAATCCCAATTGAGGGGTCTGTCCAAGCATCCCCTCGCTGGTCGCACCCACACGGGTGGTAGACCAGGCTGGGCTCTTTCCAGGACAAAGCTGAGACTCTCTATGGTGGGGCCCTTGCTTCCAGGTGACATTAGAATCCCTGAGATGACTAGCCCACCAAAGAGAAGAGGGTAGTTGTGGGGAGGCTGTGATGATTGCATTACTATTTCAATGGTTGTCGTTTCAAAGAGGAAACAGATGAACTATTTTTCTCTCTAGTTGGCAGAATTACAGGAAACCAAATTTCCATATGAGGAACGTTGCAAAAGCAGAGTTGTTCAGTCAGAGAAGATGATGCTTTGATGCTTTGCCAAGCAGGCGGCTCCTTGTGTTTAGACATTTTAAAGAAAAGGAATTTTGTAGAGATTTTCATTCTTAAAGAGAAGTTTAACTAATTTAACTGTCTGACTAAGTTTCTGCGACTTTTCCAGTGTATCACCCAGCATCCCCGGTGAGGGAAATGTGCTTGAATTATTCTCGTGACTGGTGACTAACATGACACGAATGGGCTATATCTTGGATTTACCATTTACACAGATACACACAGACACAGAGACACACATAACTGGCTTCTCTGCAAGCTTCCTCAACCCTGCCTCCCAGGAGACAAGTTCTCCACTGAATTCAGTAACAGCGATTTTACCTGCTGGGCAGCCTTTCATTCCTTCCATTCTCATGTAACCAGGGCAGCATTCATATAGCACAGTCCTGAACATCGGATGAAAATTGATATTAAAATAGGAAGCAAGTAGGATATAGTTTGACATAAACTTGGAAAGACATATCACTTATTGCCATGATTTATTGGGAGTCTGGAAATCAGGTACCAAGGTATTCATACTAGCTATATTATATTATGCCATAATAGATGATATTTTATAATATATTAGTTATGTTTGTTTCAATTTACTAAAGTGAAGAAAATGCTTAATTGTTAAGTTAACAAAGGTAAGTTTTACAGGCAATAATTAATCAAGGCACAGACCAGAAAATCCAAGCAAGCAAAAGTATCTCCAAAATAATTTTGTCTGTCTTACTACATTTTTAAGGGAAGGTTAATCTATATTTCCTGTGTAATTGCTTCCATTTCTCAATTAATTCAGTAATGTAATCCTGATTTTTATTTTGTCAAATTCAGTATAATATTTCTGGAATTTCTCTAATTTCTTAATGAAAAATTTCTGGTGTAGAATACAGGCTTAAAGATAGGAGATAAACAAGAAGATGCAAACAGAACAAAAATGAGAAATGCCAATTTCAAATTATTCTCTAATATTAATATATTTTTAAGTTTTGAATAGTTGGTATTGGAAGCATGTACAAGTGAATGAAAGCCTTATGCAAATCCTGATATGGACCCCCAAACTGTATTATTTACATGGGATTCTAAATAAATAAATTTGAAACTACACATTTGGATGCCAAGGGATTAAGAATTGTTTATATGTTAGCTTAGGATATATTATATACAATTTAAAAATTGGATACAGATGTTTTAGCCCAGAGACGAATACTTACTTGAAATAAAATAGTGAATATAGGAAGAAATTGTTAATATAGTAAAAATGTCTATAATATATGCTAATATAAACAAATGACCAGCTTTAATATAAAGATTAATGTACCAAATGGGATAAAATTCTGAAACAGTTGATTGTAATTTCAGCTCATAGTTGAACAATGTGGTTATCTGAGTTAACATTTTAAAGACAAAAAAAGTAGTTTTTTCATGAGACCATCTAAGCTACACAAAATTCAACTTTATGGAAAAAGACAGTCATCAATACACACTGCTCTTGCTTTGAAAATGGGAAATTTCTTTTTTTCTGAAGAGTATCTAAAATCTCATGGACATGCCAGTTGAAAATGTCACTGGCATTCTCTGAAGGAGTCTACAGAATACTACATTGCTGGACCAATAAAATATCGTAGGCAATACCGTAACCTTTAGGAAGCTTCGTGTTTTTCATTAGACCTGCCTGATTCACTCACCTGCACCCCCCGAATCCCAGAGCACCTGTCCCACCAGCAATCGAACATTCCTGTCAAACTGGTGCGTAAAGCCCTAAAGATGTCTCTGGCAGTTTTAGCAGCTGTGAGCAGATGGCAAACACAGCATTCTTGCTGTCAATATTAGTGATTTCTTTGGTAATTTGAAGCTAGCACTTGCATCCATTTCAGAGCAGGGATGCAGAGGAGTTTGTGAAAACGAAGCTACTCGGGAAACATAGGCTAAGGGACAGTGAACAAAGGAGCACTGTTACATTTCTGGTAAAAAGCCAGCTTTGACGCTGGGTCTTTCATTGACTGGGCGTGCGCTCTG
>JAQZBX010005402.1:0-16012 GCA_029593785.1 Cabassous unicinctus
GGTGGTGAAAGAACAGACACATAGATCAAACAGAAGAGAGAACACAAACCAATATGCTCAGCTTATTTCTTTTATTAATTTTTATTTATAAACACTTAATACCCACCAAGAAAAAACTTGTCCATCCCCCTCTCCTCTCCATCCCCTACTAATCTCTACTTTCTGTCTCTGCATATTTGCTATTTCTAGATATTTCTTATAAATGGCATTACAGGGAAGCAGATGTGGCTCAAGTGGTTGGGCATCCATCTACCATATGGAAGGACCCGAGTTCAATCCCTGGGACCTCCTGGTAAAATAAAAAGGCAAGTGGGTGAGCCGGGCCCATGCAGCAAGCCACGCAGCAAGGTGATGATGTAACAGAAGAGAGACTCAGGGGAGAGCCAAGGTGATACGGGCCAGAAACCAGGATCTGAGGTGGCGCAAGTGACAGGGTGCCTCTCCCACATCAGAGGTCCTTAGAATCAAATCCTGGTGAAGCCTGGAGGAGAAAAATGAGAAGAGAAGGCAAGAAACAGACACAGAAGATCACCCAGCAAATGGACACAGACAGCAAGTGGGGTGGGGGGGAATCATAGAACTGTACACCAAAAAGAAAAAAGAAAGTCAATTTAATAAATAAATAAATGGCATTACACAATGTTTGTCCTTATGTGCCTTGCTTATTTCACTCAGCCATAATGTTTTCAAGGTTATTCCATGTAGCAGCATGTCTCAAAACTTTATTTCTTCTTATAGTCACATAATATTCCACTGTGTGTATGTAACATATTTTGTTTCTCCCCTTCATTTCTCAATGGACACTTAGAATTATTTCCACCTTTTGGCCATAGTGAATAATGTTACTACAAACATTGCTGTATAAATATCTTTTAAGACCCTGTTTTTACTTTCTTTGGGTATATATGTAGAAGTGGAATTGCTGGCTCATATGGAAATTCTATACTTAACTTTTTAAGGAACTGCCATATTGTTTTGCACAGTGGCTGCACCATTTTACATTCCTACCAATTAGAGTTCCAATTTCTCTGCATCCTCTACAACACTTGCTATTTTTCTTTTTTTGGTTTTTGAATAACAGCCATCCTTGTGGGTATGAAGTGGTGTCTCATAGTTTCAATTTGCATTTCCCTAAAGGGTAATGATGTTCAGCATCATTTCATATGCATATTGGCCATTTGTATATCTTCTTTGGAGAAATGTCTATTCAAGTCCTTTGCCCACTTTTTAATTGAGTTGTTTCCCTTTTTGTTACATTGTAAAAGTTCTTTTTATAGTCTGGATATTAAGCCCTTATCTGATTTATGGTTTCCAAATATTTTCTTAAATTCTACAGGTTGCCTTTTCATTCTCTTGATAATGTCCTTGATGTACAAAAGTTTTTAATTTTGATGAAGTTGGATTTATCTATTGTTTCTTTTGCTGCTTGTGTTTTGTTGTCATATCTAAGAACCCATTGTTGAATCCCAGGTCATGAAGATTTGCCTTGTGTTATCTTTTTAAGAACTTTATAGTTTTAGCTCTTATATTTAAGACATTGATCCATTTTGAGTTGATTTTTTATATGGTATGAGGTAGGGATCCAACTTCATTCTTTTACACATGGATAAATAGTTTTCCCAACACCATTTGTTAAAGAGACGATTCTTTCCCCATTGCATGTACTTGGCACCCTTGTTGAAAACCAATTGGCTATAGATGTACAGGTCTATTTCTGGACTTTCAATTCTATTCCATTAGTCTATTTGTTATTTTTATGCCAGTACTACACAGTTTTGATTCCCGTAGCATAATAAGTTTTGAAATCAGGAAGTGTGCATCCTCCAACTTTGTTCTTCTTTTTCAAAATTGATTTGGGTATTCAGAGCCTCCTGCAGTTCCATTTGAATTTGAGGATCAGCTTTTCCATTTCTGCAAAAAGACTGCTGGAATTTTGATAGGAATTACAATACATCTGTAGATTGCTTTGGGTAATATTGACATCTCAACAATATTCCTTCTTCCAGTCCATGAGCATGGGGTGTCTTACCATTTATTTAGATCTTCTTTACTTTCTTTCAGAAGTGTTTTGTAGTTCTCAGTGTACAAGACTTTTATATCCTTGGTTAAATGGATTCCTCAATATTTTATTCTTTTAGATGCTATTGTAAATGAAATAATTTTCTTAAGTTCCTCTTGTATTGTTCATTACTAGGTCTAGAAACACAACAGAATTTTGTGCTTATCTTGTACCTTGCCATTTTGCTGTATTTGGTTATTAGCTTTACTAGCTTTCTTGTGGACTCCTTTGGGTTTTTATATATAAGATGATGTTCTCTGCAAATAAAGGTAGTTTTACTTCTTCCTTTCCAATTTAGATACCTTTATGTTTTTTTCTTTCCGAATTGCTCTGTCTAGAACTTCTAGTACAATATTGAATAGCAGTGGTGAACGTGGGCATCCTTGCTTTGTTCCTGATCTTAGGAGGACAATTTTCAGTCTTTAACCATTGAGTATGATGTTAGCTGTGGGTTTCATAAACAGCCTTTATCATGTTAAGTTCCTTCCTATTTCTAGTTTTCTGAGTTTTTTAATCAGGAAAAGATACTGGGCTTTTTCAAATGCCTTTTCTGCCTCTACTGAGATAATCATGTGGTTTTTTCCCCTATGTTCTATTTTTGTGGTATACTGCATTGGTTGATTTTCATATGTTGAACCACCCTTGCATTCCTGGGATAAATCCCACTTGGTCATAGTGTATGTTCTTTTTATATGCTGTGGTATTCAGTTCACTAGTATTTTGTCAAGGATTTTTGCATCTATATTCAAAAGGTAAATTATTCTATAGTTTTCTTGTGATTTCTTTATCAGGCTATGCTGATAAAAGGTAATGCTGGCCTCATAGACTGAATTAGGAAGTGTTCCCTTCTCTTGAATTCTTTGGAAGAGTTTGAGAAGAATTGGTATTAACTCTTCTTTAAATGTCTGGTAGAATTCACCAGTGAAGCCATCTGGTCCTGGGCTTTTCTTTGGTGGAAGCTTTTGCCATTATGGGTTTGCTGAAGTTTTCTATTTCTTCTTGAGTCAGTATAGGTAATTTGAGTGTTTCTAAAAATTTTTTTCCATTTTGTCTAGCTTTCCTCATTTGTTGGTGTACAATTGTTCAAAACATTCTCTTATAATCCTTTTCATTTCTATAAGGTCAGTAACTGTTTTCATTTATGATTTTACTTATTTGCATCTTTTTTATTTGTCAATCTAGCTAAAAGTTTGTCAATTTTTATATTTTTCCAAAGAACAAACTTTTAGTTTTGTTGATTCTCTCAATTGTTTTTCTATTCTCTATTTCATTTATCTCCACTCTAATCGCCACAGTTTCCTTCTTTTGCTAACTTAGGGCATAATTTGCTCTTCTTTTTCTAATTCCTCCAGACATCAAGTCAGGTTATTGTCTTGAGAGCTTTCTTCTTTTTTAATATAGGCTATAAATCATACCTATAAATTTCTCTCTGAGCACTGCCTTTGCTGCATCCCCTAAGTTTTGGTAGGTTGTATGTTTGTTTTCATTTATCTCTAAGTCTTTTATCTTTTTCCTTGTGATTTCTTCTTTAATCCATTGATTGTTAAAGAGTGTGCTATTTAATGTCCACATATTTGTGAATTTTCCAATTTTCCTTCTGTTTTGATTTATGTAATTCCATTGTGGTTGGAGAAGTTACTTTGTATGTTTTCAATCTTCTTTAATCTATTAAGACTTCTCTTGTGCCCTAACATAATGGTCTTTTCTGGAGAATGATCAATGTGCATGTGAAAAAAATTCTGCTGTTGTTGCGCAAAGGTTTCTATATATACCTGTTAGATCTAGTTGGTTTATTGTGTTGTTCAAGTGCTCTCATTCCTTGTTGATCTTCTGTCTAGATGTTCTAGCCAATATTGAGAGTGGTATATCAGAATCTCCAACTATTATCATATAACTACCTGTTTCTCCCTTCAATTCTGTCAATGTTTTCTTACTATTTGGGGGCCCTGTTGTTAGATGCAAATGTGTTTATCATTGTTTTATCTTCTTGCTGAATTGACCTTTTATCAATTTATAATGTCGTTCTTTGTCTCTTCTAACAGTTTTTTGAGTTAAAACCTATTTTGTCTGATATTAGTATAGCCACCCCAGCTCTCTTTTGATTGCTATTTGCATGGAACATTTTCTTCCTCCTTTTACTTGACCGTATCAATGTCACTATCCTAGTTATGATGTACTGCAGTTTTACAAGATGTTACCATTGGGAGAAATTAAGCAAAGAGTACACAGGATCTGGCTATATTATTTCTTACAACTGCATGTGAATCTACAATTATCTCAAGTTAAAAGTTTAATTTTAAAAACTACAGAAAACATTGTATTTAATGAAAAAAAATTTAAATTTATTTCCTTAGTGATGATGCTCATTATCATTGCTACTATTTAACATAGCTCTGGAGGTCCTAGTCAATGCTATAAAAAGAAAACTAGGGAAGCGGATGTGGCTCAAGCAGTTGGATGCCCACCTACCACATGGTAGGTCCCATGTTTGGTTCCCGGTGCCCCCTAAAGAAGATGAGCAAGACAGTGAGCTGATGCGACAGGCTGGCGAGGCAAGCTGACACAGCAAGGTGACACAATAAGGAGACACAATGAGGAAACACAATGAGAGACACAATAAGCAGGGAGCGCAGGTGGCTCAAGCAATTGGGTGCCTCCCTTCCACATGGGAGCTCCTGGGTTCAGTTCCCAGTGCCTCCTAAAAAAGAAGATAAGCAGACACAGAGAGCACACAGTAAGTAGACACAGAGAGCAGACAGTGAGCACAAATATTGAGGGGAAGAGAAATAAATAAATAAATAAATGAATAAATGCTTAAAAGAAAAAGAAAAAGAAAACTAAATAAGAGTTTTACTGATAGCTAGGAAAGAGAGAAAACTCCAGTATTTGCAGCTGATATTATCTATCTGGAAAAGAAGAGGGAGAACAAGAGAGAGAGAGAGAGAGAGAGAGAGAGAGAATCAACAAATAAACCATTATAACCAAAAAGCAGGGTTATCCCATATAAGACCAGTAAAAACTGGTTGCATTTCTCAACACCAGAAATAACTGATTTGAAAATAAAATTAAAATAAGATACCAATCACAATAGCAACAGAAGCTATAAAGTGTCTAAGAATCAACTGAACATACACAGGATTATTACGAGAAAGTGAATTTTTAAAACCTTAATAAAGTACAAGCAAAACAATTTGATAAATGGAAAAATACCCTCTGCTTTGCATGGGATTACATAATAGTGAAAAGAAATCAACTGTCTCAAAATTGTTCTATAAATTCAGTATAATCTCAATCAAAATTCAAGCTGAATGTTGAGGAACTCAATAAACTTACTATAAAATATCTGTGCAAAAAAATAAATATCCAGAAAGAATTACAAAAACTTTAGGATGGGGGAGGGGAGACCAAAATGAGTATTCTCTCAGGGCCCCCAGCAGGAATCTCCAAACTGAGTCTTCTCTTGCTACGACTGTTCTGAGCTCTTGACCCTGCCCAAGGCCAAAAGGAGCCCAAGTTTTACAACCCTCTTTTCCCCAACCTCAACTTCTTTCCTTCATGTTGTCAATGTGCTTGCTGTCTTCTGTTTGTCCTTCCATAACCTCTCTCCACACATCTCCACCCTGGTGTCTGCCCAGAGTGCTGACTTGTAGGAAAACACTTGACAGGCTTCTGTGCTCCCTGGTTTGCTGTTGCTATCAGCCAATGGTGAGCCTGACAACAGAGGCAGGAAGGGAGGGAGGTCAGGGATTTTATTCCCTTGGCTCCCTCCGTGCAAAGTCACTTTAGGCTGGCTTTGTCCCTTGACTGAAGGACGTTGCTCCTGGCAAGGCTGGCAGCTCCACAGGACTTGCTCTCCTTCTGGATTCTGGTAAACCCCTCCCCACCCTTGTCTCTTTCTACCTTAGCATCTCAGTTGCTGCTAACTCCAGGTTACTGTACTATCCCTTGTGGTTCCTTTATAAACACCTCCTGGTCAATACTTCTTTGTAAGTCAGCTTTCCTTGAATTACACTATTATGAATGTGCCGTCTGTTTTCTGTTGAGACCCTGATACACTGAAAAACATTTATTCATTCCCTGTCCCAGACCAGCTTGGCTAAGAAGTCTTGGTAGCCTCAAATGCAACAGAATATTGGGAGAAGAAGGCTCAAGATAGCCAGTGAGCCCCCTATCTGGGGAACAATCTCCACTCACTGCAGCCACTAGGGACTGGTCTGGCCAGGAAGGGGCAGGAAGCACCAAGGAGGAATCACCCACGCCCTGCTTCATGGCAGCCTGAGGGCTCTTGGGAATAGCATGTTCTCCAGCCCAAAATAATACATTTCTCTAAAATATCTCCCTACCCTGAGGGTTGAAGGAATTCCCAGCACTGTGCTTGCCCTCAAGGACACAGACCCAGTACTTCTGTGTGTGGAGAGTTGTACTAGATGACCTTTAAAATCAATTGCAGGGAGCCAATGTGGCTCAAGCAGTTGGGCACCCGCCTCTCACATGGGAGGTCCCAGGTTCGGTTCCGGTTGCCTCCTAAAGAAGATGCAAGACAGCAAGATGATGCAACAAGGAGACACAGCAAGGAAACAAAATGAGAGATAAAACAAGCAGGGAGCAGATGTGGTTCAAGCGATTGGGCACCTCCCTCCCACATGGGAGATCTCGGGTTCAGTTCCCAGTGCCTCCTAAAAAGAAGATGAGCACACAATGAACAGACATAGAAAGCAGACAGCAAGTGCAAACAACAAGGGGGGAGCGGGAGAAATAAATAAAAAATAAATCTTAAAAAAAAAAAACAATTGCAACTCCAAGTTCTGCTTTTAAACACACACAAGACATTGAAGGGAAAGACATTTGATGTGTTACGCCACTTGCATTATGTATAACCCAAAAGAGCTTGTCTCTCTCTCTCGTGCCCACAGCTTTTTTTTGCATTCCATTTTGTTGTGTAATGACATATGTGTCCTCCCTTTCTTCCCTATTGTAGCCTGACTTTCTGGCTCCCAGGAGACCTGCATGGCATTTTTTTCTATTCCTCACCTTCCTTATAAAGCAAAATACAAGGCCCTACAAGGCTATGGCAGAGAAAAGCCTGCCGGGGAATCTCCAAACAGAGACGTAGAAGCTGTTCAATTAGCTGACCTTTCCTGCCTTCCCTGCCACTTTGAATCTCACATCTGTGACCAGATGCAGACTTTTCGAATGTGCAGCTTCTTCCTCAAAATTGTCCAGGCATAGACAAGACCCAAAGCCCCACCCCTAGAGGAGACTGAAAAGGAATTTGTTTTATCAAACCACAAAAATAATTAAAGTAAATGGAAGATGAAAGTGAAACAAAAAGTGGATCAAATTTATAGGCTGGATTTCTGAGCCTACATTTACCAGTTAGCTTCCCCCAGCGCATATCATGTTTCTTCTTTTCTTCTTATATGACCTTCTTCAAAGAATAACTTTTAAATTCATGAGCACTTTTCCCTACCATTGACTTCTTAAGTGAATTCCTTCCAGAAGAGAGGAACTCGTCACAAGGATCCTTCTAGAGATAAATTAATAGATTGGATAAATACTGAGCACCTACCCTGGACATCCAGTCTGTATGAACAGTACTATCCCCTCTTCTCCAGGGCACCATCAAATAGACACAGTCTAGGGTCAGAGGGTTCTAGCCCCTGTGACCGCTCTCCTACCACCCACCATGCACCACCCCCCAACCATGGACAGGAGCACAGAGGAAGATGCCACACTCTGTCTTCTGATCCTTTCCCCCAGCCTTTCAGATCCTGACTTTCTGTGTCCCCCATAGATATTCACACAAGTATGCATCCAAACCCCTCCAAAATCCTTTCTTAACCCAAACATTTCTAGGGCTTGTCTTCATTTCTTGTTTATTTTCTTTGTCCTTCCCCCAATTCAAATTCCAGAAACAATTCCACAGCCTACCTTTCTGTGTCCAGCAGGTGTCGCCCTTCACCGAAAGACAAGCGATACCAAGTGATGTCTCTTCTACATTGTGAAATTGACACCCCAACACTGGGTGCCACGTGGGTGTGCAAGGGTGGCCTGCAGAGAGGTGTGTCCAGCCTCATGAGGGGCCTCATAATAAAGTAATCTACTGACTTCTAGTTCAGGTAGACAAAATGCTCTTTGATTGGAGCAAATTATTTAACCTCTCTGAGCCTCAGTGTCCTCATCTGTGACATGGAGACACTTGTTCCTAATGTGATTCTAATGAGAAGCGAACAAGATACAAACATAAAGCTCGCCCAGTGCCAGAAACGCGATAGACATCTAAGGTATGTTCCCTTCCCTGCTCAGGGTGTGGAAGAAATAACTACCCAGAACTCAAATCTGAGGTTAGGCTCTGTCCCCTGAATCCTGACCATGTGAGGATAAAATGGAAAAACTCATGTAAAGCACCTGGTACAATGCCTGGCCGAGAAAGCTCACTAACTGCTGATATCTAACATCACTGTTACAGGCCCCCTGAGTACCAGGCAATGCTGTAGTAGTTTACAGGTATGAACTCACTTAATTCTCTTAAGATCCCTTATAAGATGAGGAAATTGTTAATTCCCTTCCTCTCCCTCATTCCATGACTTCATCCCACCATAGGTTAATTTCTTCTTATGAATTGTAAGCCAGAAAACTGCCCCAAATTCTGTCGTGTCTAGATGGAAGAGTGGAAGGATCCACTGACTCCACTCAAGTAGGAGAGGATCAAGCCTGTCCCTGGCTCTGCCCAAATACCCTCCCCAAGGCCCCAGGAAAAAGGCATGGATAAACAATATTTCCACCAGAGTTTACTCCTCAGAGATGGTCACCAGGAACTCACTGCCCTCTGTGGTACAGCGGGATCCTCAAGAGGGTCCTTTAGCTTTCCTCTCCAGATGATATTCACCTGAGAAATACAGCCTTGGACAATAATTTGGTTATGGAATATTCCCAGGACTGCGTTCCTCCAAGTTGCAAAGGTTTACATAAAAAGGACAGGGAAATTCAAAAAGGTGGATGGGGGAGCCACAGGATCCAAAAAATGTGGGTCTGGGGACTTTGGAGGGTCACAGCAGCAGCACTAAGAGTTTGAATCTCCTCCACACTTGGGGCAGAAGTGTAGGATTCTGCCTCTAGGAAATGTGCCGACCTGCAGGAGAAATAGAAGGAGATAATGAGACGTCAACCCAACTTGACTCCATCATTTGTCTCTGTAACCGTCCCATGTCAGAGCCTAAACACAGTGTGTTAAAAATTCTAGGTTACCAAGGACTAATGCAAAGGAGGCAACTTCAGCCCCCTCCCCACAGACATGTCATTGGGTAGAAGAGAAGGAGGCAGGCACTCTTTTTTCCTGCTCCTAATCCCAACGATGGTGGCTTAAATCATGCCCTTGGCTAGATCCCTCATAGAGATTCACCTCTACTGAGAGCACCACTAGCTGAAGTCAGCACTGACCCTCCACCCCCTCCAAGGACTAGTAGACAGACAGACAAACAGAGACGCTACCTTCTGGATAATTGGACCCAGGGAGGGAAGTGTAGCCTAAGAAAGGAAGATAACTTGATTAGAGGAGAGTCTGTGGATAAAAAAGTATCTGGTATTGTTCACGGTGAATGGGGTAGGAATGGGAGACTCAATCACCAACAGACAGGGAGCAGAGATTGGGAGGAGGCAGGAGATGGGAGTTCACAGGGTCACTCACCAGAGGGGCCGGCTCTCCGCCAGCTGATCAAACCAAGAGAGATGATGATGAGGCCCAGGCCCAGAGTCACCACAGACACAGAAACTTTCACTGTCTGTGCCAGAGACAGCCCAGCAGCTGCAAAAATAGAATCTTCCTGGAACCCATCTCTGTTGCTCCCTCCCAGAGCAAATTAACTTATTGTGACCTCCACCTAAAAGTATCGAAGGTCTTTTATCCCAGAGTCAAAGGTCTAGCTCACACCAACCCACTCCCAAATAAATGTCCTTTCCTCCAGCCCCCATTCTGTGAACCCCTGTTCCTAGAGGAACCTGGGGGGCCCAGCTCCCCAGAGTTGGCACCCCAGTTCCCAGTTTCTCTCTAGAGTGGGGCATCCCCTTTCCTTCCTTCACCCCAAGGCCACCCTCACTGGAGGATAATTCCTCTCTCTGTAAACCCAGGGTGACAATGTTGACTCCTTACCATCTCCACCTGAACAGTTTCCTATTAAAATGTCTTTCCCCTTTCCTAACCTCGAGTGGTTCTACTCAGTGAGTTATCCTAGTACCTGTAGGTTTCCTACTTGTCCACATCCAGATTTCCCATGTGTCTTCCCAGAGCCTGTCTCCATCCCACTCCCCAGTCCCCAAATTCCTGGCGCTTGTCCTATTCTGAATCTTGTCCCATCCAATTCCTTTCCCATGCTACAATGAACATTCTGCCACCAAAAGAAACCTCTTATACACCCTTATAATAAGACTTACCCCAGGAAGCTCAGGTGAATGTGTGAGCTCCACTCTCTGTACCCCATGCCCTTCCCAGCTGCCCAGCAAGATACAATACTCTCCACAGGAAGACCTGGTCTCAGCAGCCAGTCTGGGATTCCATTGCCTGGTCCTTTGTAGACGCCATTCCTCTGCCTCATTCCTTTCTCTTTTCTTTCCCAGGAATCCCCAAGTACGTGTGCAACTTCAGTCACTACACTGAACACCCAACCCTGGGGTTCAAAGTATGGCAACCAGTTCCTTGTTCATTAGCCCCCAAGCAAGTACACCAAAGTGTCTACCAGCTGTGGCTTTTTCCTCCCCCCAAATTCAGTCCTACCCTCACACCAAAAGAAAGTCCTCTTTCTTCTGCAACCTTCTTCATTTCTCCCACTCCCATTCCTGACCTGACAGTGAAATATTTGAAATCTGAGTAGCCTAAAATACTGTATCACATTTTTTTTTTGGTGTTGAAAATATGGTTGCCAAATGTCTAACCTCTTCTCAGGATGGTCGTCTTCTTTCCCACCCCCAAACGCGCACACAACATCAATCACACAACCACTAACCCTTTCCATTCCTTTATCCTATCGTCCCACCTCTGGCCATAAGCCCTCCATGAGTTCCTCCAGACTCACCTCCCACCCTCAGCATCTCCCTCTCTACTGCATACCACACACTTATCTACCTCTAAGTCCCTCAGCCATAATGCTGGTGCTCCGTTTCCTACTACCAACCTCCAGTAAGCTGGTTCGTTAACCCTAACTCCCCCCACCTGCCACGCACTTACTCCAGTCCTGAAGGATGGGCTCCACCGCACCAACATGCTCCACCACGCAGGTGTAGGTGTCCCGGGTGGAGGGGGTCACTGCTAAATGGGAGAGGGTCTGGTATGTCCAGTCTCCATTGGGCTGAGCAATCTTATGGGCGCTGCTGAAAGGGGAGATGGGCTGCCCGTTCTTCCTCCATGAAATGGTCACATCAGCCGGATAGAAGTCCCACACATAGCAGGCCAGCATCACGGACTCCTTTGTGTTAAAAGGAGTGGTCTGAGCTACTTGCACAGACGGTGGCCCTGCATAGAAGAAGAAACGTGGTCGTGGAAGAAGGCAACATTCGGGTATGTTCTCCAACTTGGTTTTCTTCCTGCTTTCTCTCCTCATAGAAATTTGTCAAACCTTACCCACCCTGTGCCACCATGCATCCCTTTGAAAATGAGGAATTAGAATTTCCTCCTGCTTTGCTCTTTCTTTTTCTCCCACTCCTTTGCTGCCCCTTCCTCTCCTTTCTCAACCGAAATTATATTTGCTCACAATGAGCAGAAGCCAGATGTGAGCTACAAGCTGTTTCAGAAGTCACTGTATATATTTCATACACACAAGCTAACAGTAGTCCAGAGTCGAAAGGTGGCGTTTCTAGAATTTTTTTCTGAAATCTTGTTTAACAAAGTCATGTTCTAAATAAAGCCTTTTCTCTAGGATGGCTGAAGGAAGCAAGCGTAACTCAAGACCAACTCTCTCAAATTTGGAATTTGTGGAGTTCAAATTAATGAGATCATCAATATTGCATCTTTTACTAGTTTAATCTCCTAGGTCATCCTCCTGCGTTAGTACTTTTCAAACAAAACCTTAAATAAAAATCTAAGAAATTATGTTAGGATGCAGATTCCCCAGCCTGCATTCCCAAATATTTTCATCCAATGGCTCTGGAGCAATACTCAGGGGCTTGGATTTTTAACAAGCACATCTCTGGACCCTGGAGTAATTCTGAGAAAGGCGGTTCAGGAACCTCATCTTAAGACACACTACTCTGGCCTGTGGAGATCTTCACGTTTTCTCACAGGGAATCCTCAAGTCATTCTCAGTCCACAAGGGAGAGGGAAAACATAAAAATCTCCTGGGGAGCCTTGACAAATATTTACACACATGCGCCCAGACCTAGAATGGCAGAATCTGGGGGAAAAGAGGCAGAGCACTTGAGGAAAAACCATTTTGGTTCTTCCCTAGCCCCTGGTTGAACTTGGATCTGCACCCTGATTTGCCCTACCTTCTGCCTACTCCCCCACTAGTGGCTCGTCACCAGCTCCACCATCATCTCTCCTTCTTGACTTCCGTTCCACCCCTGTCAACCACCTTGCTTCCGCTTGAAGCTCAGCCCTCCTTTCTTTCTATATTCCAGGGCCACATGTTTTCCTGCTTCCTTCCTGCCCAAATCTCAAACCCTCTGCCTGCTGAGGGATCCTCTGTGGTCTCCCCTCTTCTAACTGTGCTTCCAAATAGCAACCCTGCACCCTCCTCTCCTTACGTGTTCTGCTGGTCAGTGACCCCCAAAAGGGCTGGGTGTGTGTGGCACAGTCCTGGAGCCCACTGCGCAAGCGCAAGAGCAGGTTTTCCTTTTTATTGAGGTAAGCTGAGAGGTACTGGGCCAAGGGATTCAACACCCCAAATTCACAAGGGACCATCATGGCCTCCTGTGAATCCCAGCAGGTCAGCACATCCTTGTTGAAGGAGACACAATACGTGAAATCCTTTGGAGTCCCATCATCATCCAACAGACAGGTGCTTTCCACATGGGCCACAAAGCCACCTACAGGTGCAAGGCAAGCAAGAGTAGGTCAGAAGTGTCACCCACTGGGAACCCAAACCTCTGTCACACCCAGTTCGGCATCTGCTGACCAAGCCCACATACTCGGAGTCTGTCGGGGCTCTGATTCAAGGGATTAGATAGTAGTAGCAGAGAATTGCATAGATCCAAGTTCCTCTTTATGTAAGACAAAGTATAGGAGTAAGAGTGGCAAATAAGATTATTTGCATGTTTAAACACGACTTGCCCAGAACACAGACCCTCAGTAAGGAGTAAAGGGGTCAAAGAAAAGTCTGCATTTTTCTGTGCTAGAAAGAGTATTAGATATTCACTCCACACATATTTATGTTATGTGCCAGGCATGGTGCCAGAAGCAGGGGATGTGGCAGTAAGCAAGACCGATAGCCCTTGCCTGCCATCCAGCAGGGGACATGCATCACACACTAATCATATGGTTTAATCACTATTAAAATTGCTACAAAGGTACAGTACAAGTGCTGTGGGACTCTATAATAGGGAGACAAACCAGTCTGAGCTATCCCAATCCAAGAGCAAAACTGACCCCTAACCCCCAAACAGAAGGAACACCTTACCTGCTCCGGTGCAGCTCAGACTGAGGCCCAGCAGCAGCGACAGCAGTAAGGTCATGCTTTACGCTGGGAGATGCAGGAATTCAGTCCCCTGGACCGGCTCTTCCAGGGGCTTTGGGTCCTCGCCTGCACCAGAAGCCCCAGCCTGGGAAGATGATCTCCAGACACTGAGCAGAATATGGTATCAGCTTGGGCTCCTGGATCCCTACTAGGCGAGTGATCTGAACACTAAACTCGCTCTTACCGGCTCATGTCTGTCCAGTGTCCCAAACTAAGTGTTGTCCGATTGGCTAGATAGGCGGGGCAGATGTAGAGACAAATAGCCGCACGTTTCAGCACAGCATCATCAGTTACTAGGCAGAACTCATCCTGTCCTAGGCTTAGACAATAGATCTTCTGATATGCTTCCTAATTCTTTTTTCTATGGAACAACTAGTCTGCAGATGGATTTACCTAGACCAGTGGAGAGAATGACCTTGATATTCCCAGGATTTATGCCCACTGCTTTAACTTTTTCCTCTCAGTGTCCTCCCAAAGACTGGGATGAGACACCCCATCTTGTTCTTTAAAGAGAGAGCACCTATGAGATATTACATAAACCTTGGTTGTCCTGTCACTCAAGGGCAGGGGCAGGTGGCAGAGGCGGGGCTGCTGAGAAGGGAGAGTACAGAGTCTCCTGACCAGAAAGCAAGGCTGCACAATGAGGTGAGCAGTTCCACCTCAGAGATCAGGGACAAAGGCCCAGAAAAGCCCTTCCTGGACTCCATTCCCTCTGTTTGAACCAGTTGGACTTCATTTCCTCCTCAGCTACACAGTTGCTTTCTGGGCCAGTAAACCCCATTCTCCTACGCTAAGTGATCACAGAGGCAGGCCGCAGGGTAACTCCACCTAAAACCCCTGGTAGGTAGCTGGTGATGGTCCAGTGCCCAAAGTTCACCTATCTCCCCCAAACTCCCCCATGTGTTTCCCCTACTAGTCCCATCTGTCCCAGGGGTGGGTCTCTGTGTTATGAACCCACTAGAAAAATGAGATAAAGCTTCTCTACTTTTCTTCCCCTGGAAAAAAACATTTTAAATGGCAATTCACTCTCGTTATCCCATAGTGAACAAGAAAATGGGTAGATTTTTCTATCACAAAGTTAAAACCCTAAATTGGCTTCCCTCTGCTCCCCAGAAGGCTTCGGGACTGCCCCTTCTCACCTTAGTTGCTGACTGCTCTTCAAAGATTTGATTTAATAATGAGCTAACCAGAAAATATGAAGAGGTAACCCCTTGACACCACACTTACCTGCCTAACCCCAAAGTCTCTGATCCCCAAGAGAATCTGTTATTTATGAAGAAGAAAAACATATGGACCAAAAATGAACACAAAGATGAATATCAGACACAAAAGACTTGTGTGTTACTAGTTGAGATTAAGTGGACTTCTGCCCCTATTTCTCAGCCACCCCCACTCTCCACTCCGCCTTTGTTACAAGACTGGTACATTGTAACCCCTCCAATGAACCATCATTTGCGTTAGAGTAGGAGTCCAACATTTGTTGAGCTTCTACTTTTTGACATGTTCTATGTTAGACAAGTCCTTTATATGCTAATCCATTAAGTCTTCAGTGACTTGTTAATCGTCCTCATTTTATAGGTACAAACACAGGCATAGAGATTCAAAACCAAAGTCTAGAAGGTTTCATTCCCTTCCTCATACAACTGCTACACACATACACACAGGAGCATGTACACACACTTACTACATCCTAGGACTGGGATGATTCAGATAAAGAGGGTGACCTCTGCTGAGAAAAGGAGTAAGGGAAGGCCAGCCACCCCCATCCCAATCCATCCAAGCAAGGGTTCTTAACTTGTTCTGTTCCACCGACCCCTTTGCCAGTCAGGTGAAAACCACGGACCCCTCACTAAGTCCACACTATCCTGTGTGTTATTTAATAAATATATCACACCTGCACCAACACGACCCCACAAGAATAATTTTTTTTTTTTTCCCAATTCAAGCTCACCGACCCCTTGTTAAAAGCTCCTGATCCAAGACTTATTTTTCTGGCACCCAGGGTTCCTTCTGCTCTTAAAACCACTGTCACTTTCACTTTCTCTTCTGGCAGTTTCAAGTGTGACTCCTCCACCCCCTCACACACACTCTCCACTCCCTCCCCACAAGGTAGGAGAGAGCTTAACCTCGCAGGAGCGGGGTCTGGGGATCCTTTCCGCTGCCTGCAAGCCCAGCTCCGCAAGGCAAACCTAGTGGCGCCGTCCTGCGCGCGGCGCCCGGCGTGGCCCTGCCCAGGCGCAAAGAGGCTGGGCGAGTTCTCGCCGGTGTCGCGGTGTCTGCTCTGGCAGCC
>JAQZBX010005402.1:16112-47662 GCA_029593785.1 Cabassous unicinctus
TTTTTTTTTTTTTTTTTTTTACACACTGTAGCTCTTCGCCCACCTCCAGCCAACCCCTAAAAATATTCAGCTGCCCCGTCCATTGGTGTTATTTGATAATTATTGATTAGCAGTAGGACTGAAGAAGTCATGAAACCCCAGCCAGGTTCCTACATGCTGTCGCTCTTTTACTGCCACTACCCAAAGGCCAAAGAGTGAGTGAGCCCTCTCCTCTCCCCGCGTCTCCTTCTCTAGCTGGGCTATCCCCACGGCTGCACTAAACTAACCACAATGTTTCTGGGCAAAACATTACAGGGAATCCCCAGAGAACTGAACTCTGCCTCCACATCACTTTGCTAGTGGGTTAGTTGGGGAGTGAGAGCAAACACATAGAAAGAGGAGTTTATGTGAGAGCAGTTATGCAATAAGGGCAGTGGACTTAAAAGAGAAATCACTGTGGGTGTGGTGGACAGCAAAGTCTTCTCAGTCAGGACGCCTGGAGGGGAGCCTTGAATAGTGGGGCTGGATTCTTGTTGGAGAAGAGGAAGGCAGTTGGCATGACAGGGCTCCACGAGCTCAGCAACATCATGAGGAGCTGCCTGGAGTCCAAGGGGAGCCTGGACTGTCTAAAACAAAGATCAGCTCTAGTAATATCCCTGGCACTGCACACTGAAGGAAGTCACAAATGTAGTCTCATGCTTCTCCTAAGAATATGGCTATAAGAATAAATCTCTTCTAGGCACTTCCTAAATTCCCTTCCTCTGAGGTTCCTCTTGTGGGCAGATGGTTTTAACTCAAGCTTCCATTTATAAAAACAAAAGTTACTCAACCCAAGTCACTTGTAATCTGAAACCAACAGCATGAGACCACATTCGTGACTTCCTTCAATGTCTTTTCTCAAAACTAAACACACCTACCCCCTACCAGGATTGCATTACTTTCCCAGCCTGTCCCACCACCCACCTCCACCTCACCCACTTTATCTCTCTCCACAAACTATATCTCCTCATCAGGATTCTCTGCTTTAGGTCTTGACCTTTGGATTATAGTTGCTGTACCTAATTCACCATCCTTCCATCCTGCAGCCAAATTACTCGAGTGGATTTCTGACTACTAGGGAATATTCTCAGGTAGAATATTGCCACCACAATTCTGGAGGAATATTATTATTTCCATCTTAGTCATGAGAAAATGGAGGCAGGCGAGGTACTAAGTAATAGAGTCATGACTTGAGCTAAGTATTTATGACTCTAAATCCAATACTACTAATAGTCAATTAG
The DNA here is from genome assembly GCA_029593785.1 of Cabassous unicinctus. Classification (NCBI taxonomy): domain Eukaryota; kingdom Metazoa; phylum Chordata; class Mammalia; order Cingulata; family Chlamyphoridae; genus Cabassous; species Cabassous unicinctus. The sequence continues at coordinate 17,372 of JAQZBX010005402.1, forward strand.
AACATAATTGAAAATTGCTGGCCATTTGTAATAGCAATAAAAGCTATAACATACATAGGAATTGGCATATGAAAGCGTAAGAGCTTTATGAAAAAATGAAAACTTAATTAAAGGCCTAAATGAAGACATGAAATGGGGAGATGTACCGTATTCATGGATGGGGCATCCTAACATAATGAAGATGCTGATTTCCCCCCACATCTCTAACCCAAATGCAGTTCCAACCAAATAACAATAGGATTTGGAAGAATTTGACAAACTGATTCTAAAATATATGTGGAAAATGAAGCCCATGAGTATTTTAGATAAATTTGATAAAGAAAAAATGAGTTTTTTGGGGAGGTGGAGTGGTGAAGGAATGGAGACTAGCCCTACCAAACATAAAAATGTATTTTAAAGCCATTAAAACAATGTGATATTGACATAGGAATTCACAAACTGATGGAAATGCATAATCCAGAGACAAATCCATGCATATAAGGGAACTTGGAATAAAATCCTTGGGATTAAATGGAATATTTGGTAAATGGTATTAATAATATTGATTTACTATTTAGAGGAGAAGAAAGGTAAATCCTTACTCACACCATATGGAAAAATTCCAGATTAACAAAGACCTAAATATGAAAGGAAAACATTAACACAAATAGAAGAATGCATAGTGGAATACCACATATGATCAGATAAATATAAGACAAAGTTTATTTTACCCAAAATTATTCATCAGAAAAGATGGAGTTACCTTACATACAAGTCCTTAATTTTTTCAAGTCATGAGCATTCTCTCAAAAATTGCTTATGCTAAAATGATCCCAATTAACAACTACAGAGAAGTATTAGAATAAAATTATTTTACAAAATGTGGAAGTGGAAACACCAATGTCTGCATTGATATATTGTTATACAATATGTTATTTTAAATCTGTGAGTTACTAACTAAATAAAAGTTGTTGGCAGACAGTTGACTATTTCCTTATAACTTCTATATCTATAAAACTTTATATATTGAAGTTGGACAAAAGTGTTCTTTTATCTTCTCATTGAGAAAATGGAGCACTACCTTATCAATTTATATTCTGGCAAAAATTGTAACTTTACTGATTTTGGGTTTGGAAAGGATTTCTTATAATCATAAAAGCACAAATCATGAGGGTTTTGACTGTCAAAATTAAATAATTCTATTTAGGGAAGGAACTGCATGCAAATTTAACTGGTGGGCAGCAGACTAGCAGAAGACATTTGCAATATATATGCTGACATAAGTTCACAATATAGAAAATATAAGAAATCTCCACAAATTCACACGAGAAAGACAGAAGATGTAATTTTTAAATGGACAAAAGATATGAATTAGAAATTCACAGAGGGAGAAACCTATGATAAGATGCCCAGCCTCACTACTAATAAGAGAAAGACAAGTTAAAACAATGAACTACCACTTTACACTCAAAGATTGCCAAAATTTGAAAATCAGATAATTTCAAGTGTTGGTGAGGGTAAAGAGAACTATCTTGCTCTGTTGGCGGAAGTGTAAACTGTTTATGGTCCCCAAATTATGGAATGCACAAAATAGTCGGGTGGAAAAATTAACACAGGAATCAAGGCAGCATATCCTTGAGAGTAAATTTGGGGTTCAGTGCTGTAAGTCTTGAAAGAGTTCAATAAAGATCAACAATGGCTAGAGGATTAGGGGCAGGTTCATAAAAGAGATCGAACCAAGAGAATAGGTTAGAATGGGCACAAGCTGAGCACAGTAAAAAGATGAGAAGGAATGGAGCGGGTATGGCTCAGTGGTTGATCGTGTGCTTCTCATGTGCAAGGTCCCGGGTTCAATCCCCGATACTTCCCATTTAAAAAAAAAAAAGGTGAGTAGAAAAAGTCTGGACAAACACCCTCAAGTGAGGACAGACACTATGGCATCAAGGAAGAGTGAGGAAATTGAAATTGATTCATTAAAGACCACAATTCCTACTGGGAATAGTGGCCAATGCTTTTGATCAAAAGGAGAACCCCAGATGAGAGAGGGTCTTGAATGCTTCTGGAGTATTTAAATGACAAATCATAGATTGCTTGATCGGAGAGCATTTAATCTAAGCCCAGCATTTTTACACATGAGTAATTCAAGGCCCAGAGAGGGGAATTGACTTGTGTAAGGTCACACAGCATAATAAAGGCAGTTTTAAGATTTGACCGGCAGCAAATTTCAGAACATGTTGGAAAATAAAAGAAAAACAGGAAGAATTTTGGAAAGCATAAGGGACAGATCTAGAATGGTGAAGTGAGAATAAGGAGAAAAACATCTCAAAGGAAGAAAAACAGTACTTAAAGGTAGATTCAAAGTAGGTTCCAGAAAAGAGAAAGAAGACAACAATGCTGCTAAGTTATCCCTCTGGAAATCAAGACAAATAGTGATAAGGGCTGGCTAACTTATTGAGAATCTTTTCTTTATGCCAAATACTGTTCTAAGCACTCACTCTACAGATATTAACTCATTTAAGTGTCACAGTAGCCTTATAATGTAGGCACCAGCACTATCCTTATTTTACAGAAAATGATACCAACGGCACAGAGAGGTTATGTAATGCCGAAGCACACATAGCTAAAATTTAATGGTCACAATTGAGGTTTCTGCAGTCTGGTTCCAGAACCCATGCTTCCTAGCCAGTACATATGCGTCTCTGAGAGATGAGATGGCTCCAAGGAAGTGTCCACTCCTGGGAAAAATTTTTCCTTTAGGTCAATCAAGGTCTTTTAGTTAGACTCTGGTAAAAGCAAAGAGCAGAGACTCATCAATATCAAAATAATTCTACCTTTATCCTAATGCCACCCCCTCCTTCAAAGCAACTTCCAGACCCTAAATAAGCAAGAAATAAAACATATGCAAAGGAAGTGGCGGTGGCTCAAGCCATTGGGCACCTCCCTCCCACATGGGAGGTTCCGGTTTTGGTTCCTGGTGCCTCCTTAAAAAAAAAAAATAAGACAAGCACACAATGAACAGACACAGAGAGCAGACAGCCAGTGCAAACAACAGGGGGGCAGGGATGGGAGAAATAAATAAAATAAATCTTAAAAAACAAACAAACATATGAAAGCAATTTACCCCTAGTAGTCATGATCCACGTGCTCCTACTATCTGCCCAGGACAGCGCAACCACAGTTCTCCTTGGATGGTTCACGCAGGCCAAAGAACACATCGTTTGGAAGGACATGCAGACTGTGGGCCCTTCCAAGCTGCCCTCACTTCACTCCAGCTTGATTACAGTGATTTCACAGAACTGAGATGATGATTGCCTTAGGATAGCACTTGGGGGCTTATTTTGCTCACCCTGGGCTCCTGTTTTCCCAGCCATGGTGAGGGTTGAAGGGAGTTACACATTCCTGAAGGCAGCCCATGCTAGATAAAAATGTTTGCACAAAGAGCTTTTATAAAGTGCAAAACAAAAACAAAAATAAAACAAATGCACAAACGGCTTCCTTAACCATTTTGTGAACAGATCATCAGAAAAATAAGTATGCCTCTATTTCTCACGTGTTTCACACAGACTGACAGGCAGCAAGCAGTGAAGCCCATCCCATGGCTCCGAGACCAGGGAACAGGAGCTGGGCTGAGGAGTTAGGGGTTTTCCCGCAGCCGAGTTCAGGTTAAGGCACGTTGAATTTGAAATGACAACCCACTCAAGTGGAGGCATCCAGAAACAAATATCATGAGTTAAGAAAGAAGCCACATCAGTATTAAGAAAGGAATTTATTGCCCTGAAGTGGGAAGGAACATGTTGTGATAGGCAGGCTACTCTGGGCTCTGCTGGATGCTCCGCCCAGGGAGAGCAGATCCCCCTGGCTGAGACCCCTCCACACACACACATACACCCCTGCCCCACCCAGGGAGAGTCCCAGGGCCCAGGTGAGATCCTGTGCAGGATGTGAGAAACCTGAGCCACCCTGCTTGGATGACTGAAGCTGTCAGCAGTCAGGCTGTGGTCGGGAAGAATCAGTCTAAGGAGAAAGACAGGGAGGGAGGAAAGCCATCAGGGGGACCCCCTGCCTCCTCAAAGGCCCCTGCCTGCCTGCAGCACAGCCTGCAGAGCTCGGTCTCTCCTTGTCCCCAGATCATCTCTAAATACCTTCCCTACAGCTCCCCATAGGCTTCCTCTGCTGCTCAGAGTTCCTAGCCCCCACCACTCCCGTCACCTCTGTGTACTGTGCGTAACCAGGTCCCCTGGTACAGGCCTCCACCCCCAGTGGCCTGAGGATCACTGCCTATCCTCCCCATGCTATAGGATAATGCAGTGCCCCCCCCCACGGGCACCCACCCCTCCAGACACCCTGACGTACCACCCGAGCAAGGCTTTCGGAAGTAGATGATGAGGACGGTGCCCACGATGATGCCCAGTACACCCAGGCCGAAGGCGATGCCACACAGCACGTTCTCCAGAAGATCTGAGGGCAGAGCATTCTGGGGCACTGGGGGGACAAAGGGGAGCAGCTCAGCCTGGAGGCCTGGCCAGGGAGCCTCCCACCCAGGGGCACGACCTGGTGTATGGGATAGCCAGGGAGAAACTGAAGCCTGGAAGCTTAAGTTGCTTCAGTGTGAGAAAGGACCACACAGGTCCCAAGCAGAGAGAGAAGGGCCCTCCCACGAGCCTATTCTTTTTGGAATAGGAATCTGGCTTGGGGAGTTGGGGGTGGGGAAGGCCTCACCCCAGTAGGCCACTGCAGTGTAGCTGTCAATCTCATGAGTCACAATGCAGGAGAAAATGTCGGAGGGTTCAGGTGTGACGTTTAAATAAGAAAAGGCCTGGAAGCTGAGTCCATCGACCGCTGAGACGTAAGTGGGCCCGGCTCCTTCCACAGGGGCCGAGCGATGCTGCCAGTTCACTGTCAGTGTGGGTGGGAAGAGATTACTGACAAAACAGACCAGCGTGTTGGGCTTGCCAAACTCCAGGGGCCTCAGCGTGAACACCTCGGCGACGGGGAACCCTGGGAGCAAAAGGAGGGATAGGTTTGGATGGGGCCTCTGTGTTAGGAGGGGGCGAGGCATCTGGAGGGGGCCACAGAGAAGGAGTCAATGGGGAGGGACTTTGGGAGGCAGAGAGGGTCCCGAGCCCTGAGGACAGTCTTCTTCCAGAAAAGAGCCAGAGCTGAACCTGGAGGCAGAGCCAGATCCAGTCCACTTTGGACTCTTCACGCCTGCTTCCTGCAATATTTCCTGTCTAGACCTCACGTTGGCATCTAATCACAGTCCTATTACATTGCAGGCACATCATCAGATACTTCCACTCTCCCCTTCCATCTTGCCTAGTCCAGTAACACAAGTGCTAATATTCGGTGGACACTAATTGGTTCCCTGTTGAATTCATCAAGTTCAATAAATAGTTTTGAAAACTTGGCAGGTGGGAAGTGGATGTGGCTCAAGCAGCTGGGTGCCCATCCATCACATGGGGGGTCCCAGGTTCGGTTCCTGGTGCCTCCTAAGTAAGACAAACAAGACAGTCAGCTGACACAATGGGCTGGCACGGCGAGGTGACACAATGAGCTGATGCAATGAAGAGACACAATGAGAGATACAACGAGTGGTGAGCGGAGGTGGCTCAAGTGATTGGGCACCTCCCTTCCACATGGGAGGTCCCGGATTCAGTTCCAGTGCCTCCTAAAAAAAGAAGATGCACACACAACTAACGGACACAGACAGCAAGTGCAAAACAATGAGGTGGGGTGGATAAATAAATAAAATAAATCTTTAAGAAAAAAAAGAAAGCCTGGTAGGTGCTAGGCACTTATCTTCTACAGAGCGTGGCTCCTAGGGATGATTCAGGTGGCACTGGAGTGGGATGCTGGTATGAAGGGGAATAATTCTGTTCCTATAAGTTAGGGGTGCCAGCTCTCCCTCCCCACCCCCGCCCTAACCTCTGGCCACTGGGATTTGCCCCTCAAGTTGAGGTCCTATTTCCTGGATCATCTCCTGGCAGAACTGCTTGTCAAAGAAAATTGCAGAGGCATCTCCTTGCTCCTGAGCCCAGTAAGCAAATTCAGGCAGGCGGGGCACTCGGACATTATGGGAAAAGTCGAAGGAGAAAAGTTGGTCCTCATCGTAGGCCTCAGAGAGTCCCAGGTTGGGACTCCCTTCCTGGCAGTACACAGTGTGCAGGAACGTGTGGTTTTGCAGTTCATCCCGCCACGCTGGAGTGGGAGCTGCAAAGGAGACAGAGCTGGGTTCAGGGAGGTGGAAGCTTCCTCCTCCTCATTAGCTTAGAAAAGAGCAAGGCCTACTTCAGAGGAAGGAGGCGGGTGGGGGGTCTAACTCCCTCCTGTTTGTTATTTAGCATCTCCCTCCCCATGGAGGTGAAGAAAAAATTATGGGAAGAGGTGCAAGGGATCTCACCAACCTCCCCCCGCCCCCCATAAAAAGGCAGCTATTCCATTGTCTAAAGTGACAGATTCAGAGTCACCATGTTGGTTGTGTGCACAAAGGCATCAGCCAAGGAGGTTAAGTGGAGACTGAAATTAGCCTGCACTCTGTTTACCAAGCCACGCATCCTGGCACGGGGCTGCATGCTCCAGAAGGGGATACCTCTGTCTGATTCACATAAGTCTACCACAAGGACTCGTGAAAGCCCTGGACGGGTTCCCCAGTCTTAGAAGGGAGAGGAAAGGAATGGTCACAATCTTCCCAACCCATAGATGCCACTCCTCCCACCTTGGTACCCTTGGAAAGCCAGGCCCCAGGCTCGTCTTCAGTCCCTTTATGGGTGCCAGGCCTCTATGGAAACATTTCCCCCTTCCTTAACCCTTCAAACTTTGCAATGACAGGACTGGGAGAAGTGACCTCATAACTAGAGGAAATAATCCCTATCATTTGAAGCCCTGGCAGGACACCCACCCCCCCACCCCCCAATCAGCAGGAAACTTTCTACTCACTACCCAGAGTAATAGACATTTAGAATAAGAGGAATCTTTGAGATTATTTCTTCCATTCTGCCCCATCCTTTAGAGAGAAGGAAACTAAGGACCTGTAAAGTTAAGAAACTTTCCAAGAGTCCCAAGGCGAGTTGATGGCAGAGTGCAGAGTAGAATCCTGAGAAGCGTGGCTTTATTCAAAGCCCCATTCTACCACTTTCCAACAGTATGAACTTGGACAAGTTGCTTAAGTCTCTGAATCTGCCTTTCTTCATTTGTAAAATGGATATAATAGTCTGCTTCAAGAGACAGGCTTAACTGGTATAACATGGGACGCACCCCTGGTGTTGTACAAAAATAATAGCTAGCTCCCAATTCCACTGCTGTTTCTACTGCCCCCACTTAGAAATCCAGAAGCTCTGGATTGGCTCCCTAGGCTCTAACCCCATCAGGACTGAAGTAAAGGGAGATACTGCCATACCTTGGGGGGCGGCCCAGGAGTGCGGCAGCAGCCACAGAAGTTGTAGCAGCCGTAGCAGTGCAGCCCCCTGGCTCTGCTCATGATCCATATCTTCACACGGCACACTGGGTTCAGAGCTACCAACCCAGTGACCCAGGTCCCCAAACTCCCTCCCCAAAGGGTTGCCTTTGAGCATGATCTGCTAGCTCACTCCCAATAGCTATTCTTGTCACTTTGGCTATACCAATCACGGAAGTGTAGGGCTTAACATCATCGGTCGCTGGGGAGAGACCGGTGGCCAGCAACCTCCTGAAGACTTAGCTCTTTTACCAGGCCAGAGTGTGGTGTGTTTCTGGGCTGAGTAGGCCAATGAAGGAATGTCTGCCTCCTGGTGGAGTTCCCCCTTTAGTGTCAAGCTGCCAGCCCCAGCCTGCCACCGGGCCATGCGGCTCTTCAGAGCAGTGCCGCCCTGTGGCGGAATTCTGCAGTGGGGGATTCACCTTCCCGCAGCAAACCCCCAGGGATCCTCAGACCCCGCCTCTACTCCCTCCTTCCATTCTGGGTCTCCTCTTTTTTCTCAGAAGGGTTTTTCTCCTTCAGGCACTAACTCTTGAGCTCTCTCTTTTTTTTTTTTAGATTTATTTCTCCCCCGCCCCCGTTGTTTGCACTTGCCGTCTGCTCTCTGTGTCTGTTCTTGTCTGCTCTGTGTCTGCTATTCTTCTTTTTCTTTTTCAGGAGGCAAAGGGAACTGAACCTGGGACCTCCCATGTGGGAGGGAGGTACCCAATTGCTTGAGCCACATCTGCTCCCTGCTTGTTGTGTCTCTCATTGTGTTTCCTCGTTGTGTCTCCTCATTGCATTATCTTGTTCTGCCATCTTGTTGTGTCAGCTCACTGTGACAGCTCACTATCTTGCTCATCTTTAGGAGGCACCAGGAACCGAACCTGGGACCTCTCATGTGGTAGGCGGGCACCCAAATGCTTGAGCCACATCTGCTTCCCTCTAATTCTTGAATTCTTGCAAATTTAATAAGTTCTTGCTATTAGGCCCAGTGCTAGAAATAAAAAAATGAATAAGGCACATTCCTACTTTCAAAGGGCTCAAAGTCTAGGGGAGTCAATGAATAAATAATTACACAACAGTGTAACACATTACATTCCAATAAGAATATGACAAATGCTTTGGAGGTAGCAATGGGGGAATCGGTTGGGCTCAATCAGGCAGGCTTCTAAGAGTCTTGAAAGAAAAGCAATTTGACCAACAGAACAGTGAGGGTAGAGAAAAGTATCTCAGGGAAAGGGGTAGGCAGATGTGCAAAGGTCAAAGGTATCCAGGGCTCTTTGGAGACCCCTATGTAGTTGGATGTGGAGGCTGCTCATGTGTCCCTGTGTGATAACAGTGGGGAAAATGGGTAGGAGAGTGTCAAGAGGAGCTAGAATTTTAGTTGAGGGCCAGATCACATAGGGCCTGGGATGCCACAAGGAGGATCTGGCTTTTACTTAGCAGATGAAAGAGATTATAAAACTGGGAATGACACAACCATTTTAGCATTTTAGGGGAAAAAAAAGTTCTGATATTTCAAACAATGGATTGGAGCTTGGAAAGAATTTAGGCAAAAGTGCTGGTTAAGAGTTTTATATACTACATCAAAATAAAAGTTGCACACACATAACTACTTCTTGTAGCAATAAGCAATCATTTATGTGAGATAAGGGCCTGAATTAAGTCATGAACAGAGTAGCTGGAAGGAACAGAGTAGCTGGAAGGAACAGAGTATTGAGATAATTAGGAGGTAGAGTCAAAAGGATTTGGTGGGAGCCCAGTGTATCTCAGTTGTTAAGCAATGGTCTCCCATACGAGGTCCTGGGTGCAATCCCCGGCCCCGCCAAAACAAACAAAGAAACAAACAAAAGGATTTGGCTACTGATTGTAGGTGGGAAGGCACGGAGATGGAGGGGTCAATGATGACACCCAGGTTTCTAGTTCAGGTGGCTGGCTGGGTAGTCAGTGATGACCTGAACTGAAACAGAAGAGAATGTCAGAGAACTGAATTGAAAGAGGAGGACAAGAATGAGTTCAGTTTTTTGTATGTGTCGAATCTGAGATGCCAGTGGAACAGCCAGATGGAGCCGTCCAGGAGGCAGTGAGGTATAGGGTATATGGGATCTCAAGTATGGGTGGAAGAACCTAATTTGAGAGTCATCAGCACAAATGCTGAAGCAGAGGCCATGGATAATATCACCCAAGTAGACTGTGCAGAAGGAGGAGGAAGTGAACTAAGGGCACGTCTGCATGGATTCGAACCTCAACCTCCTGTCTGATATCTTCCAGGATCTGGTCTGGAACACAGAACCACTCTAGGAATTTTAAACTGAGAGAAGTGGTTACAAGTGTTAAAAGGGCAAGAAATGCAAAAAACGAGGAGGTGGCTGGAAGTACAAATGGGAAAAAGTGATATATGGAAATCAGAAGGTGCTGTCTCCCCTTAGCTGGAGTCCCTAAGTCTACACCTGCTGCTGCCCTGTGGGAGACACTGTCACAGATGGTTCTGGATCTACAAAAAAGGTGCCTCCTCCATCCAAGCTGCAATCATTGGGAAGGTACTGTTACAGCATCTACCAGCAACTGCAAGCAACTGCCACTTTGTTAGAGCCTGAAGCAGGAAGCTTCTTGGTTTCTCCTGTCTTCTGATCTCTCACCAGTGCCTCCTATTGGCAGACTCTAACAGGAAGGCAGCTGGCCAGGAAGGCTGGGAAATACACACCTTGCAGACTCCGGGGTCTAGCAGTGCAGAACACATGAAAGAAGCATGGACAAGGCAGTGAGGGACCGTAGATAATAACCAGTACACTGCCACACAAAAGTTTATATTTCTAAGAATCTGGTGGCATCCAGAGAGCTGGAAAGAACAAGGAGAAAGCAGATTCAGAGAAATAGAGAGGTGTTCCATGGAGGGCAAGGTCAGCATTATTGAATGCTGCTGAAGTCAGAGAAAGACTGGAAAGTGTCCTTGGATTTGGTAATTATGAGATGGTTAATGAATTTATTGAGAGCAGTTTCAGCGTTGTAGTGGGAGTTAACTCCAGATTGTGGTGGGCTGAGAAGTAAGTGGGAGGTGAGGAAGAAACTGTCATTGTATATGCTCAAGTTTGAGAAAGAAGTGAAAGAGAGCAAGACAGAAGGGGTGGTGGTGGTGGTGGGGAGGCAGTACAAAGATCTAATGTGGCAATTGAATAATCTGAGAAATTAATCTATGTGAATATGGGCTATCAGTGTTCCTGAGACTTTCAATCCCTACTTTCTTTTTTTTTTTAAAAGATTTATTTATTTATCCCCCCCACCCCCGACTCCTTGCTGCTTGTGCTCGCTGTGTCCATTTTGCTTTGCGTTTTTCTGTGTCTGCTTGTCTCCCCTTGTTGCATCATCTTGCTGCGTCAGCTCGTCACGCTGAGTGGGCTGGCTTGCCTTCACCAGGAGGCCCCGGGAATTGAACCCAGGGCCTCCCATATGGTAAACGGGTGCCACAGCTGCTTCCCCCCTACTTCCTTTTGATCAACAGCAGGAATAATACCCCCCATCCCAAACACACACACACACACAACTGACCTGGATATGCCAACACAGCAAGGTATATGTGTGTGTCTGTGTGTGTGTGGTGGAGGCCAGGATAGGGGTAGGATTTGGAAATCATTGCTACAGTTCCCAAACAGGGGAACATTTTCCCAGTATCTCAACCTTTGTGGACCAACCCATCCATATTTCTGACGGCGGGGAGATGCAGGCCCCTAGAAAAGTAGAAAGGCAGTTTATAACGTCATCAGTACTGTAGAGGAAGATATGTGTCACTCGGTCACCTAGAGCCCTATACCTTTTTCTGTAAAGGGCCAGATTATAAATATTTTAGGACTTGTGGCCTACCTGATCTGAGTACTCAACTGTAGTGGGAAAAGAGCAGAGCTTGCGTGTTGTCCTAGTTTCTTCCTAGTTTTTCCTTCCACTTCTCTGGCATATTTTTCTCAATCTCCTTTCTTTCAGCTACCCTTTAAATATTGGTGTTCCCTGCAGTTTTGTTTTCAACCTTTTCTTATTTATGGAAACTGAAACGTGAATTTCATATAATTTTCATGTGTCACAAAATATTCTTTTTGATTTTTTTCAACCATTTAAAAATATAAAAACCACTCAGCTCTCAGGTCATATGAAAACAGGCGGTAGACTGTTCTATGCATATGGTTAGACTTGGGATGGGGGATCTAAAGTAAACCCCTTCAAAGAAGAGCCCCATTCTCCCTTATTTATGGGGATGATAATTGTTTTTTTGTGCCCCAGTTACCATAGATTATTTGGAAGGCGATCTGAGGAAGAACAGTAGGAAGAGGACTGGGTGGGATGAATGAGGCAAAGGAGTCCAAGTTCCCCATAGAGTAGAATGTGGACAGGAGCAAAGTGAGAAGACATATAACCATTCATCACCAAGACTATGGTGAGGTGTGATTAACTCCTTTCCCTTCTATAAATGTTAACAGTATAAATGAAAACAAGTTCATTTATTGTTTCCCTTCCCTCTATATAATCCCTTTCTGCCAGGATCCCTCTCCCCTCAGCCTCCATATTTATATAATCCCTCTTCCTGCCAGGATCCCTCTCCCCCTCACCCTCCATAATAGATATCTCAGAAATAGTCTCTAATCAGTTTGGGGAAGTGATAATACTGGGCGAGAGGAGCAAGGCAACCAGTTCTGCATCCCAGTAACTCACTGCCTACCTTGGTCAGTAGACATAAATGCCTATGAAAATAATAGCATAGCACCTGTAAATCCACTAGACCATGGCTTTTTAACACTCAACCTCCCACCCCTTTCTAGTGCTGTCCCATTTTTTCCCCTTCAGAGCTAAGTTTCTTGGAAAAGTCGTAGGCAACCATGTCTACACTTCCATACTTGCATTTTATTCCTTAGCCTTCAACAATGAGTTTGTTCACCAAAATTTTCATGTTGCTAAATCAAATGAACCCTTTGCAGTCTCTACAACATTTGTCACTGTTGGTCATGCCCTCCTTCCTAAAACAGTATTTTGTTTTTGGTCTCTCTGAAAGCACTCTCTCCCAGTTTTTCCTCCCACTTTTCCGACATCTTCTCAGTCTCCTTTGTGGTCTCTTTTTCTTGCAGCTACCCTTTTTACTGTTGTTCTCTGGATTTTTGTCCCCAACCTTTTCTCTTCTTACACTTGCCTTGGATGGTTTTGCTCTTACTTGCCTTCAGTTACTATCTATTTGCTAACGTCTTTCAAATTTACCTCTAGTTCAGATCTTCTTTGAGCTCCACTCTACCCATATACTCAACTGTTTTCGGGCATCTCCACTTGGATATCCTAAAACAGCAGTTCCCAAACGGTATTCTCCACAAGATAATAAATACTGTTCTTGAAGAAATAATTTAAAAAACACAAAACAACATAGAATTAACGGTAGCAATTTTTAAATTTATTTCAACGCAGGTATAATAAAACACCAAACACATTTATATAATAATTTTTATTCTACAACAATTTATTATATTACTGCAATAATTAAAAAAAAATTCTTGGTCTCAAGCAATAGAAACCAATTCTGGCTAACAACAACAAAAAAAAGGGGGGGGGGGGATACCGCACTAGCTCATGGGATCAAAAGAAGAGTTGAATAAGCTAGCTTCAGGAAGGGTAGATAGAGGGGCCCTACCAGCAGGGGTTGAGTTGCCATTAATATGCTTCATCTTCAAAGGCCTCCAGCCTCTCTAGCTTTCCTTTCAAGTTCCACATTGCTGGGAAAGACAGTCTGACTGGTTTAGCTTGGAACAGGTGTGTGCCTACAGATCAATCAGTTGTGGCCAGGCACAATATCATCTTTAGGTACTAGAACTATTCTCAGAGCAAGGAGGATCATCAAGAACCAAACAACCACCTTAATACAGTTATCTTCAACATATGGATCCCAGATAATTGCATGAAGTTGCTTGAAAGATAAACGTGGGGTCAGATCTGTATACTAATACTCAGACAGCATCTCCCAGCTAATTACCCGGGTGATATCTGTCATCATCTTGATGCTCTCTGGTCTGTTCTGTGTCTTGACACAAATTCAAAATAGATATTGTGAGGGGATTCAATTATTAATAAAAAGTAAAATATTCATATTCTACTAATTCATTTCCTTTGGATCTATGACTAAAAGAAATTATTTTAAAAAAACATTTTGCTATGAAAAATTTCAAACATACACAAAAGAGAATAATGTACCCCCATGTACCCTCAGGATTTTCCACAGTTTTCAACATTGTAATATTCTTCCATACTTGTTTCATCCAGTCCCTTGTTCTATTCTTTTTTTTTTTTTTTGGCTGAAGTATTTTAAAGCAAATGTTATCATTTGTTTCTACTGTAAACACTTCTAAGAGTATCTAAAACAGATAATATGCTTTCTTTTAACATAATTACAAACCATCATCATAACCAACAAACTTAAAAACAATTGCTTAATTTCATTTAACCCAAGCTGTGTTCATTTTCCCCCAATTGTCTCAAAATGTCTAAGAGAAGGCAATTTTAAATGAAAAACAGCATCTTATGGTTTTCAAACTGTGCTTTCATTAAAAAAAAAATTTCATGACTTTTCTATTTTACATTTGTTTCATAAACGCCTGTTGGTAATTCAATGATCAATTCTAGTTAAGCATTCCATAGGCAAATAAGTTTAGGACTTGCCACCCAAAATTCAACTCCATCCCAAGTTTCACAAAATTAAACTCATCAGAATTGTTCCCTTTCCAATATATTCTGTATTCTACACCAGTAAATAACCCGACTGTTCATGCAATCACCCGAGCTACAAATGTGGGAGTCATCCTTGACAATTCCATCTTCCTCAAATCTTCCCATCCAATTGTTTACTAAGTCCTATCAATTCTACCTCTTTAATATCTCTTGAATCTGTTCTTCCTTTTCTTTCCATTCCCCCTAGTCCAGGCCTTCAATGGTTTGTTTGTTTCTTCCTAGATTACTGCAGTCATCTTATAAGTGGTCTTCCCATGTCTTGATCTTAATTTCCAGTGCTGTCAGAGGAATCTTTTTATTATGAATATTTGATCATATTATCCTTTTGCATGAAATCTTTCAATGAGACTCTGTTATCTGCTTCCCTTGGCATGACCCTTATTAATTTGGACCCTACTTAACTATTTCAAAGTGTTCTTTGAGATGAAATCTTACCTCCCTCAGGAAGCCTTCCTGGAACCCAGAGTCCAGATTATGTTTGCCACTACCATAATTTTTACTGTTACTATTCTCTTCTATGTTTCTGCTTCACAGTTACCTCACCTCCTTAAGAGAATGTTTTCTATTAATTTTTTTTTTTTAAATCTCCCATCCAGAGACATACTACTGGGGTTCAAATCCCAGCTCTGCCACTTACCAAAAGTATGACCTTGGGTAAGTTATTTCACATCTCTTGCTTCAGTTGCTTCATTTGGAAAAAATGGGGTGAAAATAGTACTTACCTTATAAGTTTGTTATAAGGATTAAAATAGTCAATACATGTAAAGTACTTATAAGAGCAATTGATACATTTTAAGTACTCAATAAATGTTAGCTATCACCAGTTTTGTCTCCTTCCAACCGCTGACGTTTTTCACAATTATTAAGAGGTATGGTGCTAGCCACCGGGGATAGGAAGAGAAGAGTTCCTATTTAATGACATTAATTCTGATGAAGTCATTGCTCAAAAAATTTCAGTGGCTCCATATTGGGTCAAACAAACTTAACATTAAATGCTCTTCATAATATAGTCTTCACAAATAAACTTAACTTCCAGTCTTTTTTCCACCTGCTCTACTTCTTGCCATTTATTCTCTAGCCAGATTGGACTTCACTGCTGTGGCAGTTTGACATTATTTATGAATTCCAAAAAGAGATATTGATTGTGTTTGTAAACGGGTCTGTTCCTCTGGACATGATACCCTTTGATTGATTTAAATTCAAAGGCTTTTACCGTTAACTTGATTAGATCAAGGTTAGGGCTTTGATTGAACCACATCATTAGGGTGTGCAGCGTTGAGTCCCCATCCCCTTGGTGGGCTTTATAAATGGACACTCACTCAACAAGGCAGACAGAAGCAGATATGTGAGAAAAGAGAGAGTGCTCCATAGACATGGAAGAGGGCTTTGATCCTGTGGCCTAGGGGAGAGATGAGCCATTTCGCCTGATAGTTTGCAGCTGAAGAAAACAGAGCAGCTGAGCCCTATGCCAGCCTACAGCTGAGATCAGAAGGAGCTGGGCCCATGGAGCCTCAAGAGGAAAGAGGAAGGCTGAACCCTGGCCCACCATCTTGCTTCAGCACATGGCAACTGACTTTGGGTAAGAAAGCACCTCTTATGGTACCCTGAATTGGACTCTTTAGGGTCTTGTAACTGTAAGCTTTTATTCCAAATATTCTTTATAAAAACCAACATGTTTCTAGTACTTTGCCTCAGCACCCCTTTGGCTAATAGAACTGCTCTGTGAAAATGACCTGCCTTGTTCTGCTTGTCTTTCCTCACACCATTCCAATGTCTCAAATGTGCACCTGACAGCAGTGATTTTTGTCTTACTGTGTTTACTTCCCTAATAACAATGCATGGTGCCTCAAAATACATGTGGCTAGACAATCCTACCTAAGTCATATACTTAGTCAAGCATCAATTCCCTTCAGCAAACATTTTGTAAGACTTTATATTGGCCAGATACTTAGCCAGGAGCTGGGGATATTAAAAACAACAACAAAAAACATGGCCCTGCTTTCAAGGAGATCAAAGTCTAGTAGGGAGGAGAAATATGCAATCACACAAATGCCATTCATTGTGCAAGGTGCAAACATAAGAGGTAGGTTCAATTTGGGAGGCAAGAGAAGGCTTCTCAAAGTTGATAGTTATTTGGGCTTAGATGGACTGGGAAAAAGCCAGTTTCATGTAGAGAGAATAGTATGTGTAAAACACAGAGGCATGAACCAAAACGGTGTGCCTGGGAAACAGTTTAATATGGCCAGAGTACAGGACCAAAAAGAAAGTGGCTAGATCTGAGGCTGGAGAGGTAGGGAGACCTTTCTGGTAAGCACAGGAATTTGGACTTTATCACAAAGCCAATGAGGAACTAATACAGGGGTTTAACAGAAACACGTGGCCAAAGCTGTATTTTGGAAAGCTCACTGCTGTCAGTACTATGGCAGAGGCAAAGTTTAGGACAGCACTGTCCAACAGAATTTTCAGCAATGATGGAAATGATCTATAATTAGTGCTATCCAATATGACTGCTACTAGCCACATTCTGCTGCTGAGAATTTGAAATGTGGCTAGTCCAACTGAGGAATTGTGGCTACTTAAATGGGCTCCCAGATTCCAAGCTTTTTGACTGAATAGTTGCCATTAGCCAGACAACAGAAAGATATTGAGAGTGCAAGCAGAATACATCAATTCTGAGCATGTTGGAAGTGTCTGACTGGGAATGTTTAGCTCAGGAGAGCTGTCTGAGCTAAAGAACCAATGTGAGAGGCGTTGAGCCATTGAGAGAGATTACCCAAAGATGATGAATAGAATTAGAAGCAGACTGAGGCAAAATTTTGGCAAACATCAACATAGAGGGAGAGGCTAAGGAAGAAGAGTCCACAAAGGAGGGGGCAGGGGAGTGGGAACAGTTAGAGAAGTATTAAAAGAAACAAATAAGACTGGTTAAAGAAATCAAGGATATAGAGAGTTTCAGGAAGGAGAGCGTGATCAAATGTCAAATGATTCAGAGGGGTCAAAAAAGGTGAAAAGTGAAAAGTGCTTCCTGACTTGTCAATTAGGAGGTTCTTGGTGATATTTGGCAGAACAATTTCAGTGGTGGGAGCCTGACAGTGAGTTAAGAGTGAGGATGGGGGCAGAGAGAGGGACAGCAAATTTGGATGATAATTTCAAGACTTGGCTATGCAGGGGAGCTAAGAGATAAGTCTAAAAGAGGATACTATATTGACAAAGCTGTTTTTTTGTTATCGTTGGTTGGGAAACCAGTAGGAGGGAGAAGTTAAAATTACCAAAGGGCAGAGTAGAGGATAGTCTCAGGTAATAGAGGTTGAATAGGTCGAAAGAAAAGGGATTTCCTTAAACTGAATGGCGGATCTCTAGTGAAATGGTTAAGGGATACAGACATGGCCCAGTTTATAGGTGCAAGATGGGAAGCTTCCAAATCGCCTGCAAGCTGGTCTTTCTGTCCTGAGAGCTGATACCTGTCGGTGAGGAATGAGGGTTGGATCATACTGAGGTTCAGGGGAGAGGTTATTGCCTAAGGATAAGTAAAAGGTTTGCCTTAGGGGGCAAATGAATTACAGTAACACTTTATATTACCAATCCCTACATTTTGAGTTTAAAGACAGAGATAGGGCAAAGATTTCCTAGACCTAAGAAAGACTCGACGAGTTTTATCTTTAAATGATTGATAACGAGATCAGTAAAGAAGGAAAAGTGATCAGAAGGCTGGTAGGTTTTCTAGAAGGCAGTGGAGGGGTTGGCAGGTCTCAAATGAAGTAATGTCTAGAAGAGGTTCAGGGGAAATAATAAGACTGTAAAGCTGCTTAACACAAAGAAGCCGAACAAAATACTCACATCTACCGTTCGCACATCCCAACTCCCACAGGCAGGCAAACCGAGGGTGATAAACTTCCTCTCCCATCTTGGAACCAAATTACACTAGAGGAAAGGCCCCCACCCTGCAAAGCCCCCACATCTCCAGGCCCGGGCCCCATTCTCCTTCACTGACACACAGGCCCGAGGCGTGCCTTCCCACTGGACTCTAGCCAGGACGTTCCAAACTACACCTTAAATCCGCGGAAGTGGAATCCAGCCCGGCCGCCCGGGACCCGCCCCGGGAGGCCGCGCGCAGTCGGGGAGGGGCCGCAAAGGAGGGAGGTCTGCGCTCCAAGCCGACTTCCGCCCCACCCACTGCGCGCGCTCCGTGCCCCACCTCGGGAGCTGTGAGTCCGGCCCGGGCGCCTGCGCACTACCGCTCTCCCTGCGGCTCGCCTTTCCCCTCCCCCAACCGGTCGCATCCTTGCGCCTGCGCCGTGCCTGTTCCCGGGCTGCGGCAGCCATGCTGAACCCGTACCGAGAGGCAAGTGGGGGGGACAGGGTCGACGACAGCGAGATAGGAAGCCGGAGATATAGAGAAGCAGCGGCCTTAGAGCGCGCAGGGTTTCGGGAGATAGGCTTGCTCCATGCGGCTTCTTGGTCCCTTGCACGACCCCCAGGAACTCCGGGAAACTGGTTCCCGTAGCGCGGGGGGGGAGGGGGGAAGGGAGCGGCTGGCACGTGACCTTCATCAGCCAATCTGAGTGCTGCTGACGTGGCTGCGCGGCCCCGCGGCTCTCCCCACCCCCAGCTTGGTCGGGAAGGGAGGGGCTGGGGGCTACGCCCCCTCCCCCAACACCGCTTCAGTTTCAGGGGGGGGTGACACCCCGGATTACATTCTCCCCCCGCCTCAAGACAAGGGCAACAGTGGAGGCCCTTTGGAAGGATCCAGGTGAGAAGGGGCCCTTGGAGGGTGATGAGGATTCTGTCAGTCATTTAAGTGCTTAACCAGTGGGGGGAATCCGGGAGGGGGATTCTTGGGGTTCAGAGAAGATTCCTGGGGGTGGGAGGATTTGTCTTTCAAACACTTTATAACCAATGGGATCGTGAAGGGGTGCGGGCGGGAGAGGGCCCCTTAGGTGGGGGAGGGGAGTGGCCAACCTCCAGCCTCCATACCAATTGGAGGGCAAAAGGGCGCGGGGGTGGTGTGTTCCCCCCATACCATCGTCCCCTTGGGGCACGGGATCCTGGAGCCAGGTGAGAAGGGATCCTTTGGGGGGTCGGAGGGAAGGGTGACAGGCTGAGGAGTAGAAGTGTTGTCTGTAGTTCCTACTCATGGATGGCTTAGAGTTGGCAACTAAGGTTGTGAACTGAGATTGTTCCCAGGCGCTCACTCGTTTTGTCCCCAGACACTTTGGAAGGAGCATTTCTGTGCTTCCATTGTGTCAGGGTTAGGAAGCTCGCAGTCAGCACATGGCATCTTGGAGGTTACACTTGAGTCGTTTATCAAATTTGCGTGTATTCACGTGGGCTGGGCCTCAGGGGCCTTTTTCAGAAACCTTCGTTGCACTGCTGCGGGGTCTTACCCACGCACGAGTCTGCCTCAGGCTGGGGAGAACCTACAGGGTAAAAGCTTGGTGTGCGCTTGGGAGCAGAAACCAGGCCCAAGATGGCTGGAAGGGGGTTGATAAGCGTGGCCAGAGCCAGGAGGGCGTGAGGCCCAGGACCTGGAAAGATTTCCCAGCTCCCAAGGTTTCGAGTTTCTCCGGGGTGGCCTCCTGTTTTGCCTCCCTCTTCCCTCCCCCATTCCTGAACAGTCTTCTCCTTGTGTACTGCGGGGGAGGGAACGGAAAGGAGGGAAGAGTTACTTTTCCAAATTACTTAGTAGCACTAGCCTCCCCCGTGACTCATGTGGGGGAGGGGAGGATTGGCAGCGGTCGGGGAGCTGTGATTTTCCGGAATGCGGGGAAATAGGCGAGAGTGGTGCCTGGCCGCCCTTTCCCTTTCTAAAGAGCCAATATTTTCTCGACCTCATAAGCTTTTCTTTCTTGGCCGGCCCCCGATGGGCCTCTGTCCTGACCTGCAAGGCCCAGGGTGGAGAAAAAGCAGATCTGGGAGGCTGGGCCACTAGGAGGAGGCCCCTGCATAGTTGCTGTGTCATTGCCCTCCCTGCCGCAGCCCGCCGGGCGGGGCTGCGGGTACTTTTGGGGCCGGGGCCCGATCCGTGGCGGGTGGGGGGAGGGGACTGTTTTCCCGGTGCGCACTTCCCCCCGCAGGGTATGCCCGGATCGGTTAGTCTAGAAGACGGGAGATTGGCGGCCATGTTAGACGCAGTATTCGAGGTTAGGGCTTAAGGGCTATTGCGAAGAAGGGGGGAGGGTGGCATGCTTGGAGCTCGGGGACCTCGGCTTTCACTAGCCCATCCCGGGGGAGGGGGAGCTCTTCCCATGTTCATTCATCTACATTAATTTTCTTTGCCAGATGTGCACAAAGTCTGTTTCCTTCCCTAGTAGCCTGGGAAATGGGGGTGGGGGTGGACGCTCGCTTACTAAAGCCCAGGTATTCTCCGGTGGCTGAAACGCGTGTCTCACCTGTAAAGGGGCAGTGGATGGGGTAGGGGGGCAGGAAAGCTCCAGAGATGCTTTAGAAATCCTGGCCTTGTTGTAGCCCTAATCAGATAACCTGATTATGGGGAAGACTTTGGAGGAGTGGGTTGGGAGGAGGGGGAGAAACTGACTCCCAAAATGGCTCCTGCCCCTCCTCGGAGGCGGACGGCCCGGGGGGAGGGGAGGGGAGGGGGGAGGGGAGAGGAGGAGGGGGAGGGCTAGTGTGAGCTACAGCCGCCGCCTCCTCGGTTCGCCCTCCTCCCTGGCGCTGACCGGTGGACGAGCCGCTCCGTGGGGAGGACTCCAGATCCTGGTGGGGGGATGGGGGCTCTTCGCCCGCGGCCGAGGGGCCCCGAGAGGGAGTGCGGGTCTACCCTGAGAGGGGGGAGGCGGGGAGCGTGGGGAAAGGTCCGAGTTCGCCGGAGGGGGAAGACTACCCCTGGTTCGTCCAGGGCTTGGCTTTTCCGCTCTCAGCCGGACACCGGAGTGAGGTTTGGGGAGGTGGTGGGTTTCGTTTTATGGGGTGGCTGGGTGCATTTGGAGATTTGGCTTTCTACTTGAGGGATGCCGAAGTTGAGTTGACCTGACAGGTTTATGTGTTTGTAATTTAAGGTTTGCGTGGGGAAGGGTTGGAGAGGTGCTGGGGGGGCGGTGTACAAGTTTTTGGAACGCATTCTAGGTTAAGGGCTTGGAGGAGTCAGTTGATTTGAGGAATGTTTTCCCTTTGTCTTTCGATTTATTTTTTTATGTTTTGGCTCGAGGGAAGAAAGGGGTGGACTTTCAGAGGCCCTGGCAAGCGGATCGTTAGATCTTTTCGTCGCTACGTTCTGGGATCTTTAGCTGTTTGCCAGAGGAGCAGGCCGCGGCTTTTAAAATGGCGTCTTCTTCCTCGTTTCAGATTCCTCACTGCACCGGCCACACTGCCGCGAACCACCACCCGCCGAGTTCCTGCCGCCGTACCCCTGGCAGGCCGAAGCCGCCCACGCCCACAGAGCCCCCTCCCATCGCCCTACCCAGCTGGCCAATGGAGGAGCTACGAATGGTGCTACCTGCCCGAGCCTGGCAGTCGCGGGTCGTCGCTACGGGCTTGGACGCCAGGGAAGACAATGTTGGAAGAGCCGTGGTGCTGGAAGCTCTAGGGAGATGGCTCCTACACCCCTTCCAACCTCCCTCTGTCCCTGGAGTCGCCGGACCGCAGCGCAGCCAATTGGCTCAGAGATATGGCGGGTTGCCGCTTCCCTACGGGTCTATGCGGCAGGCTTCTGCCTGGTGACCGACGCCTTGGAAACGAAGTTTATGATGTCATCGCTTCGACCAACCAATAGAAAAAGCTCCCGCGGAGATGTGTTCCTCCCCCTTCGACTCGACCTCTTCACGCGCGTGAGCGAGCGTGCGCGCGCGGAGGGGGTGAGGGAACTCTTGATCACGGTGGCGCGCATGAGCGGTGAAGCCCCGCCTCCCCGCCTATATATAAAGGGCTGGCGCGGGGCTCGGCGGCGCCATTTCGCGCTGGAGTGGAGCAGCCTCTAGAACAAGCCGGAGGATTCGGCCTACCGACACAGAGACTTCGAGTCGTCGGGTGCCGCCATTACAATCCACGTCCATCCGCTTGAAAATGACTTTCGGCTCGGCCCATGACCGGTCCCGGCGGACAGTACTGACCCCGTAGAAGCCCCTGAAGCTCCCCTTTTTCGGGCCCCGCCCAGTCCTCGGAGTCTGTCCACCCTCTCTACTCCGCCCTCAAGAGGATTTCAAAGATGGAGGCGGCGGCTCCCTAAACCACTTTCCGTGTTCATCCGCCTCCATCCAAGAACGAAACGGGACCACGTCCTCCCCGGACGGTCCCGGCAGGAAGAGGGGACCCTTGCAGATCAACAGTGGTCTATATTGACGACGGTGTCTGGGATTGGGGGCCGTCCTTGGGTTCGAAGAGGCTGTCCCCCTTTGCTCGCCCGCCTCAGCTGAGGCCGCCGCCATTTTCTCGTTGGCTGCCGCCTGTGGAGCGCGCTGAACTGCTGGGAGCTGTCCGAGGGACCGCGGAGGAGAAAGTGCCATCGTCCCGGCCCGGCGGGGGGGTTGTCGCCTGTAGGGCCAAGGGCAACGGCCCCCCCTTCCCTCCCCGGGTTATGCTGGACCCGGCGGTGACGGGAACCGAGGCCACCCGGACTTACCGCGGCTGAGGGCAGCGCCGGTTCCCCGCGATCAAGATGCTGCAAAACGTGACACCCCATAGCAAGTACGTGCCGCGAGGCGCGGCGGGCCGGGGGCGGCACGGGGGTGCGGGGCGCCGCGTTCGGGGGAGTAGGGAGCGGGCTTGGGCGCGCTACGCTTTGGCCGCACAACTGTTGGCTGCCTGGGGCTCGCGGAGGGTTGAGCGGCGGTTTTGGAACCGTGGCGGCGGCCCAGTTGCTGCGAATGGGGCGAGCACAGGTTGTCGGTTTATACGTTACTCCTCTCCGCCGAGTCGGGCAAAGCTTTTTTGGCGGCAGAATGTAATGGGGGTGGGGGATCTTAACTGGGCAGCAGGACCGGTGGGTGTGGTGTCGAGCGACGGTTTGTCATGGACCTTTTTTGGGGGTTCGGGGCGACAATTTGTGCTAAATAGGGTTGCCATGGTGATGGAGTTTCAGGGACAAGCTACGGGGATTCCCAGAGTAGGGTAGAGAGGGGTTGCACGTCCAGCCTGAGTTTGTCGTGTCTGGGGCAGGTCTTTAAATATTAATCTCTTGCTGCTGTTTTAGAGACTTCAGCGGCTGTTGTGTGTGTATGTGTGTGTTTATATATGTATTTGTTGGCGGGGGATATGGTTTCTTAATTTTCGGTGGAGATTAAGGGGAGGAGATCAAACCTAAGGCCTTTCTTCTAGCTCTTTGGGTGTAAACAAATGAAAACTCGGTGTAGTATCTCTAGGCCTACGTCTTGGAAGTGCTGTCTGGAGAGGCATCAGGGGATGTAAACTTGAACCAATTTTGGCATTTGGTCTCCAGAGTTAATGCTAAGTGGTAATGTTAGCGGGATCCTATTTTTTAGTGGGCGTGGGGGTAGTTGACCTTGACTGTTCAGGCGGCTTTGAGTCCATCCCTTGCAGGAAGGAGGTTTTCAGTTTGGGGCCTGGCAGCTGGGTTATTCCAGGCTGTGAAGTCTTGACAAATGCTCCCTTGTCTGAATTTGTGTTTGAGTTGGAATGGTTCTTCCGTTAGATTTTTGGTTTGTTCTCTGCTGTGTTCACGCAGAGCTGATGGGCAATACTGAGTTCTTTTGCACAGATGGATTCTTCGGTGTCTCGTAAGCCTTTTATGAAACTTTTCCCCTTGTTTTGTTCCTTTTTCACTCTCTTCCCTCAGGCACAACCACCATGGCAACCACCAAGCCCCTGGTGAGGAGGAAGCTGGGAGCTTGTGTTTCTCAGCTCCACCCATTTTGCCTAAGGCCCACCCCCATAGGGCAGTAGTTCCCTGATGTTCTGACTTATCAGAAATATTTTGGGGGTTTTTAGTAAACTGGTGAGAGGGCCTATTAGAATCTCCAGAAAGTAGGACCTAGATAGGTGTTCTTGCAGCACAAGACTCCAGATAGGTGGGATACTGTTTTTGGTTGAGAATCACTTTCCATAAACTTGACCAATTAGCTTGGATTTATTGGGCACATAGTGCAAATTACATTCTTTGCTAATTTTTGCCACAAAATTGCTACAATTTTATTTTGTTTCCCTACTTCACAGGCTCCCTGGGGAGGGGAATGCAGGGATACTGGGGCTGGGCCCAGAGGCAGCAGCGCCAGGAAAAAGAATTCGAAAGCCCTCCTTGCTGTATGAAGGATTTGAGAGCCCCACAATGGCTTCAGTGCCGGCTTTGCAAATGACTCCTGCTAACCCACCACCCCCCGAAGTGTCGAATCCCAAGAAGCCAGGACGGGTCACCAACCAGCTGCAATACCTGCACAAGGTGGTGATGAAGGCTCTGTGGAAACATCAGTTTGCATGGCCATTCCGGCAGCCTGTGGATGCTGTCAAACTGGGTCTGCCAGTGAGTAGAGAATTAAGAGGTGGGGGGTGGGGTATGGAAATGAGCAAGAATGTGTGTGAGTGGGGGGGGGGCTGGCTGCCTAGTATAGGTTCTGCGGCCCCTAGGGAGTTCTTATTTCTTCTGTAGGGCAGATAGCCACCAGATTTCTGGATCCTTGGTCCTTCGTGATTGATCCAACCACTTGCATCTCTCATTGTGCCCTCCACATGTCCGTCCTTAACTTTTGTGCCCTGGCTCCATTTTACAGATTCCCACCCCAGGTTGGGAGAGCACCACGGTGGCCAAAATTCTTAGCTTCTTCCTCTCCCTCACGCAGCCCATGGATAGCCAGCCCCAGAGGTAATGTCACAGGATGGGAAGCCTTCCAGAAGTGGGTGGGAGGTGGGTGGTTAGAGAAAAGCAATAGGAGCCTCCCTGTGGGTGTTCATTAAAGATTTCTATTCCATTTTCTTCTGTCTTGTAGTTCAATTGGGGCCGCAGTTTAGGGACCTTTTGACCGAAATGTGTGTGTGCGCGCGCGTGTGCGTGTGTTGGAGTCAGTAGTTTCCTTAGGGAATTAGGGATTTATTTTTCAGCGGGTCTGATTCTTGTGTTTCTTTCTTCATATAGGATTATCACAAAATTATAAAACAGCCTATGGACATGGGTACTATTAAGAGGCGACTTGAAAACAATTATTATTGGGCTGCTTCGGAGTGTATGCAGGATTTTAATACCATGTTCACCAACTGTTATATTTATAACAAGGTGAGTTTTCTGTGGTCATTTAGAAGGTGGGAGAGACAGTGCTTCTGTTATTGGTACATGTTCTGTCCAAATTTAAGCATTTTACCATAAAAGGTGTTCATAGTCAGGGTCTAGAAAATATTTCCTAAGTGGTACTACTGAACATAGTGCTATCTGATTTCAGAGCTCCAGAGTTAAAGGCTGTTTAAGTAGAACACTTTCATACTTGGAGTTGGTTGCCCTGTTTCTCAGAGAAAGCCTAAGAGACCTGAGTAGAACAGGATCTATTTTTCTTGTCAGCTTTCATTTCCTTATTTCTGAACTTTTTTTTCCCTTTCAATTTTGAGGGACAGATTTGGGGAGGGGATCTGGAAATTAGTGGCCTAGTGTAGGTGATTTTCAGTATTAGGTGGCAAAGGTATCCAGAGGTGGTGCTCCCTGGAGCTGGAAATTCCTCTGAGAAAAGCTGACATGCCTGTCCTTCCTCAGCTGCTATTTGATCCTTTTTATTTGTTTGTGTTTTCTGTAGCCCACTGATGACATTGTCCTAATGGCACAGACGCTGGAAAAGATCTTCCTACAGAAAGTGGCATCAATGCCACAGGAGGAGCAAGAGCTTGTGGTAACCATCCCTAAGAACAGCCACAAGAAGGGGGCCAAGTTGGCAGGTAGGAAGAATGGGAGTATTGCTAATGGAAGTCTAAAAGATGGAAAAGAGAAGGACTAACTTTTTTTTCTTTTTCTAGCACTCCAGGGTAGTATCACCAGTGCCCATCAGGTGCCTGCTGTCTCTTCTGTGTCACACACAGCCTTGTATACTTCATCACCTGAGATACCTACCACTGTCCTCAACATTCCCCACCCATCTGTCATCTCCTCTCCCCTTATCAAGTCTCTGCACTCCGCTGGACCCCCACTCCTTGCTGTCTCTGCGGCTCCCCCAGCCCAGCCCCTTGCCAAGGTATAGATGTGAATTTCTCTTGGGTAATGGGGAGGAAAGGTGTTGAATGAGGTGGGACTGGGGTAAGAGGCTCCTGTCTTGTATTTCCCTACAGAAAAAAGGGGTAAAGCGGAAAGCAGATACTACCACACCTACACCTACAGCCATCTTGGCTCCTAGTTCCCCAGCTAGCCCTCCTGGGAGTCTTGAACCTAAGGCAGCACGGCTTCCCACTATGCGGAGAGAAAGTGGCCGCCCCATCAAGCCCCCTCGAAAAGACTTGCCTGACTCTCAGCAACAACATCAGAGCTCCAAGAAAGGAAAGCTCTCGGAACAGTTAAAACATTGCAATGGCATTTTGAAGGAGTTACTCTCTAAGAAGCATGCTGCCTATGCTTGGCCTTTCTATAAACCAGTGGACGCTTCTGCTCTTGGCCTGCATGACTACCATGACATCATTAAACACCCAATGGACCTCAGCACTGTCAAGGTACCCACTGCATAGGGCAGATGGGATGCTCAGGCAGTGATAGGAGCCTAGGGATGAATAAAACTGTCACTGTGGGCACCCAGCAGTCTTTGACTCTTAGTATTTTATTTTTACTAAATAGTATTGTGGGGCAGTTTAGGTACTTGATGAGAATCTGTTTTTCTTGGTGTTTGAAACCATAGGGTGGGTTTTGTTCTCATAGCAATGTCACTCTTTTAAGATTAAAATACTACTTAGTGGGAGTGTTGGGATGGGACAGTTGAGGTGGAAAGGATAGTCAGAGGCCACTCCCCCTCCCCTATCACTTAGAAATGATTTCTTTTTCTAGACATATATATTTCTTCAACCCACCCAAATTCCTTTGACTTCAAACTTGAACTCCAGGGTATAGATCCTTAAGATCATCCCACTGTGTCCTCAAGAAGGGGCTCTTGTGGTGTCTGGGGTTGGCAGGGAAAAGTGAGTCTCCCTGCCCGTGCAGCTTCTGATGCTGCCTCCTTCTGCAGCGGAAGATGGAGAACCGAGATTACCGGGATGCACAGGAGTTTGCTGCTGATGTGCGGCTTATGTTCTCCAACTGCTATAAGTACAACCCCCCTGACCACGATGTTGTGGCCATGGCACGAAAGCTACAGGTAGGTGTCTTCAGTTTGCGGTTTGAAGAATAATGGGCTTGCGGTTTGAAGAAAATGGGTCTGGGAATCATGTGTTGTGCAAATCCACCGTTCTTTTTTCCCCATATAAAAATCTTCCCAATCTCTGATTAATTGTAAATTGGAGCTGTACTTCTGGGTGGCTGGATACAGTCAGGATATTATCTTCCAGCCTGATTTTGAGGTGGCCTATCTTTCTAGGATGTATTTGAGTTCCGTTATGCCAAGATGCCAGATGAACCACTGGAACCAGGTCCTTTACCAGTCTCTACTGCCTTGCCCCCTGGCCTGATAAAGTCATCTTCGGAGTCCTCCAGTGAAGAAAGTAGCAGTGATAGCTCCTCTGAGGAAGAAGAGGAGGAAGATGAGGAGGAGGAGGAGGAGGAAGAGAGTGAAAGCTCTGACTCAGAGGAAGAAAGGGCCCATCGCTTGGCAGAACTACAGGAACAGGTATTTTGTCACTCCTCAGTTTACTGGGTAAGAGGTTCATGCCCTTTCTCCTTTTTTCTCTTAATATCTTTATCTTCCTACCCTTTCGACTTTATCCATTCATGTCTGGTTCTTTTTTCTCTCTAGCTTCGGGCAGTACACGAACAACTGGCTGCCCTGTCCCAAGGGCCAATATCCAAGCCCAAACGAAAGAGAGAGAAAAAGGAGAAAAAGAAGAAACGGAAGGCAGAGAAGCATCGAGGCCGAGCTGGGGTGGATGAAGATGACAAGGGGTCCCGGGCACCCCGCCCACCTCAACCTAAGAAGTCCAAGAAAGCAGGCGCCAGCGGGAGTGGCAGTGCTGCTACATTAGGACCTTCTGGCTTTGGGCCTTCCAGTGGAAGTGGTACCAAGTGAGTTCTAGCAGGATAAGGAGCAGAGAAGAGCTTGATGATTTATGTAATATCTCCAGGAGGTGTCACCTCTTCCCTGTCCTTGAGAAGTTTTCTTTTTCTAAACCAGAGTTTAGCAAGCTTTTTTCTGTAAACGATCAGGTAACAAATAATAAAGGCTTTGCAGGCCCTAGGGTCTGTATCCCAGTTACTTCACTGCCAGCATACAATGAAAGTAGTTATAGAAAATAAGCAAATATCTATAAAGTTTTTATAAAACTTTATTTGCAAAACAAGTGACAGGCTGGATTTATCCTCTGGGCCATGGTTTGCTTTACTTCTTTAATGAATATAGACTCTCTTTATTTGTTCTAGTTGGAGAGAGTATTCAGTGAGAAAAAAAAAACAACGAACGAACCTATGCTAATGCATAGTTTTCAAAGCCCAAAATAATGTTTGTGAAGTACTTGGCATGTAAAAACTCTCAAAATGCTCTGCTTCTCTAATAAAAGTGTCCCAGTAGAACCATCTCCAGTTCACCTGTTTACCTTAGTGGGAGAAACACCTGCAACCAGGAAATCAGTGTTACTTGGTAACAGTGGGGCCAGGGCCTTTTGGGAGAAGTTAAAACAGTGCTCCCCCTCTTGAAAATTTTTTTTTGCCTACAGACTCCCTAAAAAGACAACAAAAACAGCCCTACCTGCCCTACCTACAAACTACGATTCAGAGGAGGAGGAAGAAAGCAGGCCCATGAGTTATGATGAGAAACGACAGTTGAGCCTGGACATCAACAAATTGCCTGGGGAGAAGCTGGGCCGAGTTGTGCACATAATCCAAGCCAGGGAACCTTCTTTACGTGACTCAAACCCAGAAGAGATAGAAATTGATTTTGAAACGCTCAAGCCATCCACGCTTAGAGAACTTGAGCGCTACGTCCTTTCCTGCCTACGAAAGAAACCCAGAAAGCCCTACAGTAAGTGTAAGATGTGAGGTGAGGTCCACAATCAATCCTGTTACCTTCATGGTGCTGGACAATCAGAAAAGGGTGGGGTGTTTAGGCACTTAAAATTGTCCAGGAGGATGGGAAGCATCGGTTTCTTGCTGATGGAACTTAGCTAATTTAGGGACTGATAATGCAACGCATAGATGGTTGTGGGCATAATTGAGTCCTGATACATTTCTTTTTTTAGCCATTAAGAAACCTGTGGGAAAAACGAAGGAGGAACTGGCTTTGGAGAAGAAGCGGGAGCTAGAAAAGCGGTTACAGGATGTTAGTGGGCAGCTCAATTCCACCAAAAAGCCCCCCAAAAAAGGTTAGTAACTTTGTAGGCTACTACTGCAAGTTGACTAGATCCCACCCTCTTGACTCTTTTTCAACAAATGGAGATAACAGACTTAACATCTATAACCTTCAACTTTGTTCTGCAGTGAGTGAGAAAACAGAATCCTTGGCAGCACAGCAAGTAGCGGTGTCACGCCTCAGTGCTTCCAGCTCTAGCTCGGATTCCAGCTCATCCTCTTCATCCTCCTCCTCTTCAGACACCAGTGATTCAGACTCAGGCTAAGGGGCCAGGCCACATGGGGCAGGAGGCTCCGCAGGACCGGACCCCTAGACCGCCCTGCCCCCACCCCTTCCCCCTTTGCTGTGACAGTTCCTCATCTCACCCCCTCCCCCCCACTGTAGGAGAGCTGGCTCTACAGGGGGGAGGGATGCAGGGACATTTACTGAAGGAGGGGCATATGGACAAAATACGATTCTGAGTTCCCATCCCCATTGGGAGTGACCTCTTGGGCATAGAGCCCCCATTCAGAATGATGGGGGTAGGGCAGGGGTACAGAGTGGGAGTGGGCAAAGACCCTGACGGGATCACCTGAGACCATAGCTGCCCTATTCATTTGTAAGGGCCCTGTTTTGAGGTTGTTTGTTCTAATTTATTTTAAGCTAGGTAAGGTTGGGGAGTAGGGCCATGGTCCTCTCAGCCTTCATGGGGTGGGAAGAAGGGGGAGCTCCTTTTTTATGTTGACTTTTTTTTTTCTACTCTGTTTTCCCTTTTTCCTTCTCCATTTG
>JAQZBX010005403.1:0-16195 GCA_029593785.1 Cabassous unicinctus
TTCCTTTTGTCCTTTTGGTGCAATTTGATTGAGAAGATGGAAGTAAGCTTTGGAATCCTTGATGTCAGCACTAAAGTTGTTGATTTTTTGCCAACCCGAATTTTCCAAATGAAAGTTTGCCCATCTAAGCAGAAGTTCTTCTGGAGACAATTTCATAAGCTCCTCCAACGTCTCACCATCTCTAAGTAAAGCAGCCAAGGCTTCATTCCTACTTAATTCAATGTCAGCGAACAAACCAATCTTAATGATCTGCCAAAGCAGTCCCAAAACCAGATGAGGTTTCCCAGCCCGCAAATCCTCTGCACCAATGTTCACAACGTGACACCCAATGGCTGAGGCAGAGTTCAGTGCCAAGTTCAAGTTTTCCTGAATGATGAAAGGTGTAAGTTTCTTCTTGTTGATTGCTCTTTCATCAATTGTATCAGGAACTGAAAGGTTGACCATTTTACAAAGCACAATTCCATCACCAACAGCTTTGAACAAGTCATCAGTATTTGGGTTCATTGGTATAACATGTCTGCAATCAGGATCATTTTCCAAAGCTTTGTTTATCCAGTTGACAAAAGCATATTTTTCTTCCTCTGAATAGGAATGCTGTGTTCCTTCACTCGACAACTCTGAAGTTCCTCCAAGAGCACAAATCCCTTCTTTCCTGTTGATTGCTTTACGGAAGGTTTTGGCAATATCGCTGCTTTTTACTTCTTGGAAAATATAAACAAATTCATCAAAACTTATCTTCCCATCTTTATTCCTGTCACCATCCAGCATGAGTTTTTGAATAATTTCTCGTACTTTATATCCCGGTAATGGCATATTAGCTTCCTTGAAAAGCTCATGAAGTTCATAGTCACAAATGAATCCATTGCTGTTGAGATCAACTTTTGCAAAGGCCTCTTTAAGTTCATCAAGCTCATCTTTGGAAATCTGAGTGGTGGCCATCTCATCCATTTAAAGAAAATGTATAGTCGCAGGGCCCCTGTTCTGGCCCTGCAGCCTCGGACCAACGCACTCAGACAACTTCAACCCCTCGGAATCTTTGTGGCTCTCCTATAGGTTTTCAATAGAAATTATTTACCTGGCTGTGGAAGTTCCATTCTGTTAATAGTTTGTTGATATGTTTCATAATGAGTAAGTTGAGAATTTCATCAAATGTTTTTTATTCTTTAATCTGCACTGTGATTAATTATATTAACATATTTCCCTATGTTTATCTTTTCAATTCTCAGGTGAAATGTACTTATGTATGATATACTATACATTGAAGCATTAGTAAAAAAATTTTTTAGGATTTTTGAATTTGTGTTCATTAGTGAGATTGACCTATTTTCTTTTCTTGCATCGTCTCTGTCTGCTCTTCCCTCTTATGCTCTTTTGTGGAGTATTTTCATAAGAAAAGAAGTTATCTTTTCTTTGGAAATTTGGTAAATCTCACTTATAAAATCATCTAAGATGGTGCACTTTTGTTCATTGACTTTTACTACAGCTTTTCTTTTGATGAAAGATACATTCAGGTTTTTTATTTATTCTTGAGCCAGTTTTTATTGTGCACACTTTTCTAGAAAACTGACTGTTTTGTCTAGGTTTTCAAAATTTTGGGCATAAAGATTTTCACCATACTTGGTTATGATTTTTAATCTTTGGTATAGCTGCATTTAAATCTCTTTGTACTTCCCAATGTTATTTGTTTTTCTCTTTTCTTCTTGATTAAACCTTCCCAACTTTGTAGCTTTATTTCCTTGCAAACATTAGCTTTTGCTTTGTTAACTTTTGCTGTTATTTTTTGGTTTTCTATTTTGTTAATATCTCTTCATTTCTTTCTTATTTCTTCAGTTGCTTTTTGTTTACTCTGTTTTTTTTCAATAACTGTCTGACTTGAACACTTAACTCATTAATTTTCAATCTTGCTTCTTTTCTAATAAATCTATTTAATCCTATGACAATTCATCACTGTACCACCTTCTTTTGCTGCAAAGGGCCAGAAAGTCAATATTTTAGGCTTTCTGGATTGGCAGTGTCCATTGCTACTACATAACTCAACTGTTGGCAAAAACAGCCATACACAATATGTAAAGTATTAGCTCGTCTGTGTGCTCATAACTTTATTTGTGGACTTTCAAAGTTGCATTTCATGTAATTTTCACATGTCACAAAATGTTATTCTAGTTTTGATACTTTTTCAACCATTTAAAAACTGGTAAAAACCAGTTTAAGTGCAGGCTGTACAGAAACTGGCAGTAGGCTGGATTTGATCTGTGGGCTGTAGTTTACTGACCCTGTACTTATTTATTAATCATGTTTATTTTATGTGTATTTATTTATTTTACTTAATAAACTTATTTGTTCTTTTATTTCTCTTTTCCTCTTCCCTCCTGTTATGTAAGCTCCATAAATGCAGGGAGTCTATCTGTTTTATTCATTGGTATATGCCAAGCATTTAGAAATGTATATGCCATATGCTAGGAAGTATTAAAAAAATTTGTTAAATGAATGAACGCATGAATGAGCAAACAAATAAAGATGCCACTGCCACCATCTCTGTGCCTAGGCCATACGATGAATTCATTCCTTCACATATTATGATTAAGAGGCAAAAAGAACATTTGTCTTCTGGTGGCTCAGAGGTGTTTCCTGAAACAGGGTAGGGCTTGGTGAAAAAGCTTTCTTCTAGGAGATTCTTGAGCCAGAAGCTAGGAATTACAAGGTAGATATGTTTTTTTGTTTGTTTTAATGTTTTTTTCCTACCTCGCAGAACTGCATTGCAACAATTTATCAAGCATTCCTTTTGCACTGTATCCAAGGTGGAAATAATCGGAAACAGAAAAAGGGAGAGAAAATCAGATTCCCTGCTTACATGAAAAAAAAGTCTGAGTGTGGGGGTGGAGGCCATGTTGGAGTTCTCTGTATGGGTTTTGTATTATTTTTCTAAGAGTCCTGTAATTTTGGAATGATTTCCAAATTTAAAATTTAAGAAAAAAAAAAGGTTTATTTGTGTGTAAACAGACTTATTCAAAAATAATTCAAGGCAGCTTACAAAAATGCAAACAGTATAAGATTTTTAAAAAATAGAAGGAAAGAAAATAACAGCAGGGAACTTGGGGGCAAATGTCAGTTCCCAAAATGCACCCCACAGAATTTTTTCCACTCTGGAATAGGAAGGCTTCGGCTCAATTTAGCTTTCAGCAGCTCCCACCAAGGGCTCAGTGAAATAGGGGACAACTCTAAGTATCCACAAGGGAAAAAACAAACCCAGGGCTCAAGGGGGAGAAGGGGGAAGACAGCTCCCCCAAGGAGAGGATACCCCAGAGAAACCTCTCTGGGAGGGCCTGTCGAGGGGCCCATGAGGTGATGCCCTGAAGTTCAGGGTGCCTTCTGACCGCAGGGTCGAGCCATGCAAGGCCAGCAATCCCTGGAAGGCAGATACCCAGAGGTGCATTGCATCTTGTCCTGCTCTCACCTGGAGAAGTCTTTTATATATATTTTATTTTTATTTATTTATTTATTTATTTATTTATTTAATATATTAAAAAAAATTTTTTTAAGATACTTAGATTACACAAATGTTACACAAAAAATATAGGGATTCCCATATGCCCTGCTCCCCACACCTCCCACACCCTCCCACATAAACAACATCCTTCATTAGTGTGGCACATTCATTGCAATTGATAAACGCATCCTGGAGCATTGCCACTGAGCATGGACCATAGTTCACATTGTAGCATACATTCTCTCCCACACAGTTCTGCAGGCTATGGGAAGATATATAATGGCCTATATCTGTCATTGCAATGCCATTCAGGATGATTCCCAAGTCCCGAAAAAGCCCCCGCATTACACCTATTTTTCCCTCTCCCTGCCCCAGAGCCTCCAGTGGCCACTGCCTCCACATCAATGCTGTAATTTCTTCCATTGCTAGAATCACAACAAGTCTATAGTAGAATACCAGTAAGTCCACTCTAGTCCAGAGTTCATCCCCCAATCCTTAGGATTCTGGGATGGTGATGTCCACTCCACCTCTAATTGAGAGGGGGCTTCAATCGCATACAGGTGATGGATGGAACTCTCTTGCTTGCAGCTATATATATTTTAAATCAAATACACTTTAGAGAGACAGTCAAAATAAATTATTGAATTACGTTTTGATGAGAGTCATCTGGAGGAAAGAACCTTCTGAAGAAACAATGAGATACAGCAGCATGCACACACGCTGTTTACCTAGCTCCGAGGGAGGCGCAGGCTCTGAATCCAGAATTCCGAAGTCTGAGTCCCCCCCGCCGTTCCTCCAGCTGTGGGGCCAGGGAGAGGTGGCTTGACTGCTTCCCTCCCTATGCTCATCTGAGAAATGGGGAAAACATTAAACGCATCCTTCCAAGGGTTCCTGTAAAGAGGAGTGAGTTCATACCTAAATCTCTACAGAACAGTGCCTGCAGTGCACTAGTATCTTGAATTATTATTACAAACATTTTCCAGAGTTTTATGATTTTTTTTCCCCCATGGGGTAATGAGAACACATTTTGGCACATATTTTCAATCGTGTACGCTCATGATTTTCTTGAGATAAAAGCCCTTCAAGATGTTACTCACTGGAAAGGAAGTCCATTCGCAGAGAAGATAATAGACTTTTGGAGGCGGAGGTATGAGTCAAAAGTCTACCACCACGCAGCCCCGAAACCCACGCATACTACCGAGTGCGGTGGCGAGGTGGCAGCAGAGGGGTGTTTGCGGGCGCACAGACCACGGTCGAGGCTTCCAGCAAGCGCTCACGAAATGGCAGATATTAATAAGTGGCCGGATATGTGATAAAAATCCTCATGTTTCTCCTTTTCCGTATTTTCCCTAAGCACCTCTTTTCCCTTCTTAAAGGGAAAGTTGCACTCTTTAGGATCTTGGATTGTTTGGTTTGGCACAGAGCGCACGCACCCGGCATCAGGTAATTTACTGGCAGGATATTAGCTAATACACTTTCCTTCACTGCAGCACTCCTAAAGTCCATAATTACAAGAGGAGTTTTTTTTTTTTTTTCTTGTAACCCAAAGCAGTTGAACATTGTTTTCTGCATTTCTGTTGCGGTGATGAGTCTGAATCACTATGGTAAGAGGGTTCAAGAGCGTGGGTGGGAAGCAATAATGGCAAGCGCTGTCTTCCCTTGGCCACAACACAGTAAACCCAGAGCCACCTTTGAAGCACCAATAAATTCTATGAAAGTGGCTGCCTCAGGATCCCATTTACTGCCACAGTAAATATTGCCTCAAATAGTGGGGCTCCTGAGGGCTCTGGAGACATCCAGACACTATAGGCAGGGCTGACAGTTCAGGAGTCTGGCACCCTGCCAGTGGGCCCTACTTTGGAATTTATGCTCCCCAGTGTGACAGAGTTATGGTTTCCTTAAACATGGCTCCTCTGCCCCTTCTATATGAACCTAGAGTTGGTAGGTTTATGTCCAAGAAACTTAAATCTTTGGACTTTCCATGTGTCATTTGGGCCCTGAATCTCAACACAGTTGCAGCACCTACTCTCCAGTTCATTGGACTCACCCAGGACAACTAACAAGGAAATGATGATGGACAATGACCATCCCAAGGAACAGAAAGAGTCTACAACTGCAAGCAAGGTAGTTCCATCCATCTGCCCCCTTTCAATTAGAGGCGGAGTGGGCATTGCCATTCCAAAATCCTCAGGATTGGGGAATGAATGATGGACTAGAGTAGACTTACTATTATTCTACTATAAACTTATTGTTATTATAGCAATAGAAGAACTTTTATCATTGATGTGGAGGCAGTGGCCACCGGAAGTTCTGAGGGGAGGGAAAGGGAAAAATAGGTGTAATATGGGGGCATTTTTGGGACTTTGGAATTGTCCTGAATGACATTGCAATGACAGATACAGGCCATTATATATCTTGTCATAACTTACAAAATTGTGTGGGAGAGAGCTTAAACTATAATGTAAACTATAATCCACACTTAGTGGCAACCAATATGTGGTCGTCAATTGTAGCAAATGTTACAAACACTAATGAAGGATGCTGTT
Source organism: Cabassous unicinctus (assembly GCA_029593785.1). Taxonomy (NCBI): domain Eukaryota; kingdom Metazoa; phylum Chordata; class Mammalia; order Cingulata; family Chlamyphoridae; genus Cabassous; species Cabassous unicinctus. The sequence continues at coordinate 6,034 of JAQZBX010005403.1, forward strand.
AATGTGGGAAAGTGTGGGAGGGGTGGCAAGTGGGACATAAGGAAATCCCCTACATTTTTCTGTAATATTTATGTAATCTAAGAAACTTTAAAAAAAATTTTTTAAGTATTAAAAAAAAAAAAAAGAAAGTGCCTGCCTAAGATTGTGTGCATCATAATGTATTAGTTCTTTGTGCAAGTTTAACTTTTTTTAAAATAAAAATTGAGAGGTAGGAAAGCAAGCCTTTTTTTGTCCCAGATAATTTTGTCTGATGGTAAAGTCGAGATTTATTGGATAATATAGTTAATCTTGGGCAGTTCCTTAAGATAGTTTATTTACAGTGTATATATTGTGAAGTACGTTTTGCTATTTTCCAAATATAATATGGAGATGGGGTTTTGAGAGCAATTAAGCATAAATAATTTCAATAACATAAGCGCTAACATTTGCTTTTGAAGACAACAAAACTTGGGTTTTATATTAAACAAGGATCTCCAGGGAAACAGAACCAACAGGAGATATATGTATGTGTGTGTGTGAGTGTGTGTATAATGTAAATATTATGGAATTTATTATAGGAATTGGCTCACATAACTGTGAGGATGGGCAAGTCCAAATAACCTAGAGCAGGCAGCAAGCTGGAAACTCTGATGAAGGTTTTCCATGAATTCCCCAGGAGATGCTGGCTGGCTGACGTAGAGATGGAAATTCTTCTTTCTGACTGCTGAAATCATCTATTTTAGAGGCTTTAGCCTGATGGAATGAGATGTCTCTCATTATTGAAGGCAATCTCCTTGGGTTGATTGCAGATGTAATCAGCCATACATGTAATCAGCAATCAACTTTCTGATGGTTTAAATCCATGAAATGGCTTCACAGCATCTATCAGGCCAGTGCTTGCTTGACCAAACAACTGGACGCCACAACATAGCTAAGTTGATACATGAACTTAGCCATGATAGCATTCAAACAATGATGATGTTTTTTTCTAACTCATTATCTGTAGACTTTTCCATGTAATCTTTATTGCTATGTTTAGGCACTAATATATGAAACAATTTTATGAGGTAGGCTCTACTTATTCCCTAAGTATAGATGAAGAAACTGAACACAGAGAAGGAAATTAATCTGGCTAAGGTCACTATGAGTCAAGCTGGGATTCCAACATCAGACTGGCCTATTGCAAAGCTCGTGCATTTCTCATCCTGTCACTTGCCTTTCTCAGGATCTCATGAGACTTTTTGAACTGTGCTACCCAACAGGATAGCCACTAGCGACATTGGGCTATTTAAACTTAATTATCATGAATTAAAATGAAGCTAGATGAGAATGGATGGAAAACCAGGTTTATAAAGTACTCCCCTTAGTGTCATGCCTGAGTGAAAATGCAAACCTTGAAATCAAAGTCAATTTACAGTAGAAAATGCAGCTGGTTGGCTGAAAAAATGCAGTAAGGCATGAGAAAAGAAAAGAAAAGAAAGAAAGAAAGAAAGAAAGAAAGAAAGAAAGAAAGAAAGAAAGAAAGAAAGAAAGAAAGAAAGAAAGAAAGAAAGAAAGAAAGAAAGAAAGAGAGAGAGAGAGGAGGGAGGGAGGGAGGAGGGAAGGAAGGAGGGAAGGAAGGAAAACATTGGGAAAAGAGGGAGCCACATTGCCTGGAAACCTCATTCTAATCAGAGAAGCCGTAGAAAGCTGGAGGCAAATTTTAACTGTGAGCAGCTTGAAGGTCTGGCTGCAGACTCCCTGCAATAGGAATTAACACTGGTTCAGATGAAGTCATTAAGAGACCTTTTGGCCATGCTCAAAAGACTAAATACTTCTGAGAACAATAGCATTTCCAAACTCTTGGATTTTTGCAGCATGTCTATATGTGTTTTCAGCTTTCAGTTTATGCATGACTGATTGGAAAGGAAAGAAGAGGGAGAAACTGAAATACTTTTTATTGACCAAATGTAACCTAGGCTGTTGCCTCTGTAACTTAAGCACAGCAAGATTCAGAGTTTAAACCTGCCATTCAAAGGGTTGATATTGAACAAAAAAGTGCCATTATTTTTTTATTTCCTGTGTATACAGTCTGCATAAGTAGCTCCTGAATTAGATCCCTAGAGAATGACTTTGAATACACTGCCACTGGTAAGAATGTGAATGTAGATTCAATGAGATTGTTTTTGAAGTATTCTTTTTAACTCTGTTGCATGTGCTTGTCTAAAAATCTTTCAATTTCTATGAATACTAAAAAAAAAAAGGAAAAATGAAGAAAAAGAGAATGCTCAACTTTGTTCAGTGGATAAAAAGATAAACTTTGGGCTGAGAGACAGAATCAAAAGTTGACCTTCCCCAGCTGTTTTCTGGGTTTGTGATTTAATGAACAAGACAATGTAGCTCCATTACCAAACAAACACACTTGACATTGCAAAGGGCCATGCCCAACCTCCACCCCTGTGATCCCTTGGCTTTCCTAACTCCAACTCTGTCCTTGGACTTCATTTATTTTCCTAAGAGAAGAGTATCCTTGTATACTCTGCAAGGATTCTAATACAGTATTTCTGAGGTGAAACTTTTGTTTCATCTAGTCTTTCAATAAATATGTATTAAGTGCTTACTATGTGCCCAAACTCTGCTTAACACCAGAATTTGGTGGTCTCTGTTCTCCTGGAGTTTCATATTTTAGTAAAGAGGCAGAAATAAACAGAGAAAACTCCAAAATTATTGCAGTAATGTTAGATAGATAGATAAATGCTATTAGGAAAATGTGAGGAGGAGTGCCTGGAAGGTGAGGGTGAGAGCTTGAGATGGGATGGCTCTGGAAAGCCAGGCTGAAGGAGCATCATTTTGGACAGAGAAAAGGACACAAACAAAAACTCGCCAAGGAGATAATGGGTGGTTGAGGGGAAAGGGTGAAAATGCCAGAAGGAATATGCAGTGTGAAAACTGTAAGGTATTCACACTGTAAAAGTGTAAAACTGGGTTGAATTGTATTCCCCCCAAAGACATGTTCAAATCCTCACCCCAAGTTCCATGAACGTGACATGGTTTGGAAATAGTATCTCTGAAGATGTGATTAGTTAAAATCGGGAAAAACTAGATTAGGGTGGGCCCTAATCCAGTATGACTGGAGCCTCTGTAGAAGAGGGAAATTTGAACAGAGAGACAGACAGACACAGGGAAGAAGGCTGTAGACAATGGAAGTAGAACTTGAAGTGCAGCAGCTGCAAGGCAAGGAATGCCAAGGATGGCTGGTGACCACCAGGAAATAGAAGGGACAAGGAAGGATTCTCCTCTTCAGGTTTCAGAGGGAACCTGGCCCTGGTAACACCTGCTGACACCTTGATTTCTCCAGAACTTCGAGAGAATACATTTCTGATGTTGAAGCCACCAAGTTTGTAGTGCTTCGTTAAGGCAGTCCTAGGAAACCAAGACAGTTTTGAGCAAGGTGGTCAGTTGAAGTGTGGTAGTTTGAGTCTTTTTTGGACCCCAGAAAATTATGTTCTTAAATTGGTCCATTCTTGTGAGTGTGGGACCCTTTGAATGGATTGGATTCAGTTGAGGGCCATTTGATTGGAATGTTTCAGTGGGGCATAGCCCAGGGTGGATCTTGGTCCTCTTGCTGAAGTCCTTTATAAATGGGAGAGAGGAAGCCACAGAAACAGGTGAAAATACTCAGAAACTGATAGAGAAGACCCCAGGAGCCAGGAGCTGAAATCATTGGAACATAGAAACTGAGAGGAGGCCACTGAAGCCAGAAACTGAAAGCAACGAAGCCCGGTGGAGAGGGGAGAGACAAGCGGACACCATGTACCTGATTGCCCACAGCTATAGCTCACAGAAAAAGCATCTCGTGATGATGCCTTGATTTGGACATTTTTCCCAGTGTTGGAGCTGTAAGCTTATAAGTTAATAAATCCCTATTGTAAAAGCCAACCCATTTCTGGTATATTGCCTTGGCAGGTTTTAGCAAACTAAAACAAGAAGAGAGAGAGAAAGAGAATGCCCTTATCCTTTAGAGCACATGCATGCAGTGGTAAGAACTAGAATCAGAGAAATAGGCACATACCAGACCATGCAGGCCTAATGCCAAGATGAGGTATTTGGATTTTGTTCTCAGTGTGCTGGGAGGCCCATTTGAGTTTTTTGCAGCAAGGAAGGAGTGCAATCTGATTTACATTTTTTAAAAAGTCTCTATGTTTGCTGTGTAGACAATAGCCTGTTCATTTATGAGGGGCAGCAAGTGCTTCTGACACTACAGGGATATAGGTACTGGGAAAGAGGCTTTCACTAGAACAAATATGTTAGACTTTGAAGACATGTAGGGAAATCTCCAAGGGAAGAAGGAGAAGGAAAAGGGGGAGAAAAAGAAATAGTGAATTGAAAACTGAGTATAGCACTTGAGCAGACATGAAAATCTGGAGGCAAATTCTAAGAAGAGCACTGCAAAGAAGAGACCAAGGTTAGGATGTGGACCAGCTCCTACAGATCAAGATTGGTGTAACCTCTGAGTCTCCAGCAGAAGCAAATAAAAACTCTATGTTGGAAAGTAACCCTATTTTGACCTCAAAGATTTTTCTCAGATTAAGTTCACTCAAATCTGAGTTCACAATCTATAGTCATCAACATCCAGGGAAAAAAGCCATCATTAGGGAGTGCCAGCAGAAAGTAAAGCAAAACATTCAAGAAATTGGAATTATCAGTTATAGAATATAAAATAATAATGTGTAAAATATGTGAAGAAATGAAAGCAGAAACTAAAAATCATTATGGAATAAAAGACTGTAAAAAATTACCAGACAGATTTGAAAAAGACCAAATGAAACATGTAGAAATAAAAAAATATATAATTGAAATGAAAAAGGTGATGAATAGATTAAATTGCCTAGTGAAAATGGAAATCAGAAGACAATGGGATAATATTTGATAAAAGCATCAACCTAGAATTACACACCAACCAAAAGTGTTTTTCAAGAATGAAAGCAACATCAATAATTTTCATTTAAACAAAACCAAACTATTATTATTGGTTGATCTTCATTAAAGGAACTTCTAAAAGATATATTTCAATAAGAAGGGAAATGATCTCAGAATAAACATCTGGGATATTTAAAGGGATTATGATCTAGGTAAATAAAAACAAGCATTATTAGTGTTAAATAATAAAAAGGCAAAATAAAAAGACTAAGAGGGAGCTAAAATACTAGAAATCAATGGCAGGTAAATTAGGAGGGAGGTGGTGGAAGTTTTGTGTTCTAAGGCCCATGTACTGATAAGAAATATTCAAAGCCTTTATCGACTTTATATCTTGCTAAATCTGCTTGGTGACATTTCAAGGGTAATCACTAAAAGTGTAGAATAGATCAATAACTTCCAAATCACTATGAGGGGAAAGTGTGGAAAAAGACAAAATAAAACATACAACAAACTCAATCTACCCCCAAAACAATACAAGAAAAGAGAGAGAGAGAGAGAGAGAGAGAAAAGAAGCTTAAGTAAATTGGATAAATAGAAATCAACAGTCAGATGATAGAAATAAATCTAAACATACCAATTACCTCAGTTATTATAAAATGACAGAAATTGCTATTTTAAAAAATAATCACATTGGATTTTTTAATTAATAAAATAATTTTGAGACTCACTTAAAACATAAGAGTACATAAAGATTGAAAGGAAAGGATTTGAAAAATATAAAATGGCAAAAAGCTAATAAAAGTCTGGTTATTATATCAAACACAGCAGTCTTTAAGTCCTCAAGCATTTTTAGAGATAAAGATGATCATTAAAAAATTATAAAAGAATCAATTTATCAGTGTTGCAGTTTGAAGATTTGTGGACCCCAGAAAATCATGTCCTTAGAGCTAATCCATTCCTATGCGTGTGAACCTATTGAATGTGGGACCTTTTGATTAAATTACTTCAGTTAAGAGCCTATGGTTAGATTGCATGACCTACAGTGGGTCTTAATCTTCTTACTGGTATCCTTTATAAATGGGGGAATAAAAAGCCACAAACACAGAAAAAAGCCACAGTGACAGAGAAGACTCCACAGGAGCAGAGAGAATACAATGGGAGGAAGAAGCTGAAAACAATAGAGCCTCTAGAGAAGGAAGAGACCGACAGATGCCACCATTGTGCTCTGCCACATGAGAGGAATCCAACATCACCAGCAGCTGGTCCCTGGGGAGAAAAGCATCACCTGATCCTGCCTTGATCTAGACATCTTCCAGACTCAGAAGTGTAAGCTTGTAAGTTAATAAATCCACATTGCAAAAGCCAATCCATTTCTAGTATATTGCTTGGCAGCTTTTAGCAAACTAAAACACCCAGGAAGCAAAATATTTTTTTAACTTATATGCACCTAATAAAATAACCTCAAAATACTAAAGCAAAAATTGATTGGAAAAAAAACGACATATCGACAATTGTAGTGGGAAATGTTAACACACCTCTCTCAATTACTGATGCATTAAGCAATCTAAAAATTACTAAAATATAGGTATGGACAGTTATTCAAACAGATATAAATAAGCATGATTGCATGAAAATATATGGAAACTTGCATTCCAAATAGGAAAACACACATTACTTTCAAGCATATATGGAATATTTACAAAACTGATGACCACATACTAAACCATAAAATATTTCTCAACAAATTTCAAAAAAAAAAATTGTCATTGCTAATTTTTTATTTAAATAAAGCAGAGAAGAAAATAATTGAAAATATCAGAGTGCACCATACTGAATATGGTATCATGTCATGAGACTTTTGTTTTAGATATATACATCTAAATTTGTACATGTTTGTGTGTGTGTTTGTGCGTGTGTGTATAGTGACCCTCAATATAAAATGTATTTTTACAAGGTAATGTTAAAAAAAGTTTGAAAACCATTACCCTAAGAAACTTGCACAAGTATGCATTTAGAGAAGTGTAGAAAAATATTCACAGCAGCTTCCACTGGCCAAATCTGGAATAATTTTAGTATAGAAATAAATAATGAGAGTGTACGATTATAATTGTTTGAATAAAATAAGAATCCATGAGTTCACACAGATAAACAAAACAAAAAGAAACAAATATAAGTGGGGAGAAAAGAAAGCTTTTCCTTACAATAGAATGCTAATAATAAATGAAAATGTCAGACATCATAGTAATAACTAATTCAGCCAAGAAACATCAATAGATGCTAAAGCTAGCAGGTAGGAGTTTGAGGAGGAATAGGATAATCATATAGTTTCAAAGTAATTTCCCATAAAATGCTTGTTAATTACCAAGAAAAAAGAATAGCATTACAATGGAAAAACTGGAAGACCTTAACCATGTGGCCAAATTTAAAATCACCTGCAATGCAACAAACTGAAATCACATACTACCCAATGGAAGGCCAAGAGACCTCAGCCACCACTTCTGTAATATTCTGCCAAAAATGCATAACCTGAATCCAATCATGAGGAAATATTAGACAAACCCAAACTGAGGGACATTCTACAAAATGACTAGCTTCAAAAGTGTCAAGGTGATAACTATTTATCTATTGATACACTCATCAACATGGAAGTCTCCTCAAAATAAATATGCTGAGCAAAAGAAGCCAGAATAAAAGATAGTATATACTGTAAGACTCCATCTATATAAAATTATAGGAAATACGAATTAATATATAGTGGCAAAAAGCTGATTGGTGACTGCTTGAGAATGGAAGGTTGCCGTGCCTGGGGAGAGGGAGGGATTATCAAAGGGCAGAAGTTTAAGATTGTTATGTTGATTGTGGGTATGTACAAATGTCAAAACTTATCAAATTGAACATTTTACATTTATGCAATTTGTGGTAGTCTGTAAAGCTGTTGAAATGGGAAATAAATAATCTTGGAAACATATCTGGAATGTAACAAAAACTTAATATAGGAGCGCTGATCCTAAATGAGGGGGAAACAGGCATTATTACAGAAGTGAATTTCCATTTGTATCTCTAGATATTAATCTTACATGCAGAGGAGGTAGAATGTGGGCAGAATGTCCTGTAGAGAGCTTGGCATCCATGATACACTCCATAAATGTTTATTTGATAAATATTTGTTGAATACATTGACACTGGAAAGTTACTTCATAACTAATCTCACTCCATGCCTCCCCTAGGGTCAGCTTCTCAGTACCATTAGCATTCACTCAACACCACCATCATATATCCTTTTACCTCAACAGGAAGTCCCGTCGCATTAGATCAAGAGTCATTCAATACATTTTTCTAACATCACCTTAGTCATAATAATGAACTGTGCTTTGTAACGCTGACCCATTACACAGACATACAGTGAGCAATCACATTTTGTTCCTTAATTTCTTTTTTTAAATCTGAAAACCTCAAAATTTCCCTATATCCACCTTGCATTTTCTTTACGGGGCTTTAAAGAGTAGGGACTGATTTTAGAAGCAAACGATATCAGGTAATGATCTCCCATGTTTTGGCTCCTACTCAGTTCTTCAAATTACATGTGCTTGCACTTCCTTCGGCCAGACTGATCTCCTCGTTGTTTCTGCCCATGCCCCATTATGATAATAGTCACCCTTTCAAGACCACCACACACATCATGCACACTCATGGCCATCAGCTCTAACCCTCACATCCACTATCAATACAGCTACTAATTAGCCCCCAATTTACTGATATGAAAATTGATTAAAGGACTTGCTCAAAGTCTCTCAGCAAGTAACAGGCTTCCATCTAACCTCCACTTTTGTAACATCAATCAGCCTGCCTCTCTCTCTGCTGTTGAGATGTTGGCCTTCACTTTTTGCTCCTACCATTTTCCTAGTGGGGTCTTCTTTCGTCCTCTTCCCTCAAGGTCCTCTCAAATCCAGTCCTACCTTTGTCATCACAAACCCTTCTCCGACAGTGCAGGGCTCCAGCCTTGCCTCTTTCTCTCTTGTCTGGGAAGGGCAAAGAAGGAAGAGGTGGAGAAGGGAAGAGGGAGATGGAGATGGGGACCTGAAGTAAAGAAATTAGAAAACTCAGGAAGTGATGGGGGGAGTGTGAAGAGGCAAACTTGAGAGAAAGAAACTGAAATTCTCTCCCACCCCCTTTCAAAGTAAGGCAGCTGCTTTTGAGAGCAGGTAAAGAATACGAAGAGCCTGAAAATGAAAGAGGTTCAGCAGAAGATTCTCTCTCACTTGAGATGGCATCGGCAACCACCTGAGCCAGAATCTAGGCTTTGCAGGATAAGGCAGGGAGGAGAGGGCACCAGCCAACTTCCTTGGCCTCTTCTTCATACGGCCATGGAGTTCCTGATTCCTTTGTCCATTTTTGTTAATTAACTAAAAATAATTCACTGTCAGGTCATTGTGCTTCCACATTGTCTTAGCCATAAGCACCTAATTTGGGACCACAGATGATATGCACACTCCACTAAGCCAGATTTAAAAAAAAAAAACAAAAAAACAGAATTTCAGCATCGGCCCTCTGGGCTAGCAACTGAGATTAAAAATTCTACATACCATTTAGGCAGTAAGCCTTTTGAGGAAAAGAATTGCTTTTAAAATCTTTTTATTTCCAAGAAGACCAAGGAAACTTTCTGAGGTGAGGTAAGGTTCTATATCCTGGTTGGGGTGGTGATGAATTTGTGAAGGGTGAATTTGTCCAAATTCATCAAGTTGTACACTTAAGATCTGTGCATTTTATTGCAGGTAAATTCTACCTCAATATGGTTGATGAATGGAAGGAAGGAAGGAAAGAAAGAAGGGAGGGAAGGAGGGAGGAAGCAATGGGAGGAGAGGAGAGAAGAGGAGAGGAGAGGAGAGGGGAGAGAGGAATCCTCCCACTCCAACAAACTTAAGCTCTGTCAGATCCTGCTTCCCCATTAGGCAGTACTTCTACCAGGGAATGGAGTAAGGGTACCAGTGCACTTGCTGCTACAAATGTCACTGGACACTTTGGGCTCCTCTTGCCTGTGGACCAGCAGGTGATGAGAGGAGTTTCTAGATGGTGGTGAAATTGACACTGTCAGAAGATGAGTTTCCTGCTACAAAGTGGGCTGAGAGGAAGTGGTCTGGAGCACAGGGGGTGTGGTGGGCATCTCTTAGTGCACCTGTCCCAGTGTTAATGGCAAACAATACATTGCAGCCAATCTGACCTTCAGAGAAAGTGGAGGGAGGGAGGACGCTGTGCTAGATGGTGGGATACTATATTAGCAGCCAAA
>JAQZBX010005403.1:16295-56634 GCA_029593785.1 Cabassous unicinctus
CAGTTGTAGGCTGGCATAAGGCTTGTCTCCCTTCCCAGGGCTCATTCCCTTCTGGGCTCAACTGCTCTGGTCTATTCACAAGGTCAGCTGTAAGCTATCAGGCGAATGGCTCAACTCTCCCAGGGACTCTAGTGTCAAAACCAAGTTCTCTCTGCTGTGTCTTTCTCTGTGTATCTACTTCTCCTGTGTGTCTACTTCCATGTAAGAGTCTGTTTTATTGGCTTCCCAAGGGGGCTGGGACTCAACCCTGCACACCCTAATGACGTGGTTGAATCAAAGCCCTAATCTTGACATAATTTAAACAAAGGCATCTCTGCTGAATCCAAAACAATCAAAGTTTATCACACCCAGAAGAAGAGACCAGTTTACAAGCATAATCTATTACCCTTTTTTGGAATTCATAAATAATATCAAACTGCCACAAAAGCCAAGATGTCCATTTGAGGGTCAGTTGAAAGGTTTCTGGTCAAAGAAACCCTAGGTTTCCTCAGAAGTCACATCCTTTTCAATGGGCAAAGTAATGGAATGAGTGGCCTCTTGCAGAACCAGGCTGCATTTTGTATACATTCATCATTATCCCTGCACATCTTAGCTGATTTGGGGCTGTGCTACCTTCTTGAGTTTGATACACGCTGTCAAGTATTGAATTATGTCCCCCAAGAAGATATGTTTAAGGCCTAACCCCCAGTTCCACGAAGATGGTCTTATTGGAAATTGGATCTTTAAAGATGTTATTGGTTAAGATGAAGCCAAATTGAGCTAGGAAGGTCCCTAACCCAATATGATTGGTGTCCTTATAACAAGAGGAAATCTGGACACAGAGATAAAGAAGATGGCATGTGATGGAGGCAGAGACGGAGCTATGCCACAAGCAAAAGATGCCGTGGATTCATGACACCACCAGAACCCTACAGATGTCAGAGAAAGCATGGCCTGCTGACACCTTGATTTTGGACTTCTAGCCTCCAGAACTGGGAGGATAAATTCCAGTTGTTCTAACTCACCCAGTTTGTGATACTTAGTTATGGGAACCCTAACAGAATAAAACACATGCCGGCTGCTACCTGTTTTATAAGCACAGAACGTGCTCTCTAACAAGAAGAGATGCGATGGATCTTCTTATAAGGTTGGCTCCTTCATTTAAACTGGGTGTATCACAGAGAATTCATAAACTATCAAGTACTAAAAATTAAATAATCCCTGGAAGTTCTTTCACTCCCAATAAGAGTTGAGAATAAAAATAAAGGTGTCAGTGGAAGCATTTCTACTGTTGTTTTCGGTCCCCTTTTCTATTCTAACATAACACTGTTCTGTGCGTGCAATCTAACCAGGCTTGCTAATTATGGACCACTCACTTCTTTCGAGTTCAGTTCTAGGTTTATTTACACTCAGTTAGAATGACACCTGAGGGTTGGTGTTATCTAAGGCATAGCCTGGAATCCTTCAAGGACCTTCCCCACCTTTCACACATCAGTAAGAATGGCAAGTGGGGTTTTACCACAAGAATTTATTGCGTGGTCTCTTGAAGAATATTATCCAATGCTGCTTTAAAGTTTTATGTTTCAAAGTGCCTCTTTAGATATTGGGAAGGCATAGATTAACACAGGCTATGGTTACTGATAATAAGCATTAGCACAGAGCAGTGTTTCCAAACTATATTACACTGTTCACAGAGACATCAGGGGCTTAGGGACAGTACGTATTTCCTAATGTTTGTAGGTGTATCCTGGCGGGTTCCACTAGCTTTCTATTGGATAATTGTGGAATGTTCATGTACATTTCATCCAATCAACATCTTAAAGGCAAAACTTACAACAGGCTACCAAACTAGAAAAACATAAATGAGAGTCTCTAAAACCAGGCACGATCACTGAAAAAAAAATTGCCCCAATGGAAAGTGTGAGCAACAGGATGAATAAAGTCTGAGTTTGCAGATAAGTGGCTCTCTCTAACGTCACTTCATCAGTTGGTGACTAATTCCGCAGGGCATCTGGTTAAATAGTCAACAGTCTGTTGAGTGAGCTAAAAGCCTGGGTTTAAGCAACAAAAGGTACATCATAAAGTCACTTGAGTACAAAATGCAGGGAAATGATTGCACACACACAAAAAAAAATGAAAAAAGGAAACTGTATAATATGCAGAATAGAAATTATAAAGGTAAACAATAGGCTGTTCCTTTCTTTATAAACTATTTTAATAAAGGCATAGGAGGAAAATGGTATGACAACACTTAATAGTTACAGCCCCCTTAAACTTAGAATTCAATGTTAAAACAAGATGCTGCCCATTGACCTGCTCCAGAATGAATGATGTGATGGTTCACAATATTTTCTGAATAATTTTTTCTCTTTCTAAAAGAATCTGAAAAACTAGATGAGAAAAGTTTGATTTCCCTAAGGCCTTTTTTCAATCTTTGTTTATAACATCCAAGAAAAATCCAAACATCAATTATTTATCCCTCCTTTTTTTATCTTTCACCTCATAGTAGCTCAGTGAACTTTCATAGAGTGTGGATGTGAAGGCTTTCACCTGCAAGATTCTGGGCAATTGGTGACCTACCAAGTAGAGAGAAAAGGCATTCCCTCTAAAAAATCTAACAGAAATAAAGAAATAGTGCCTGTCTTACCTTAGTGTTAAGAGGAAAGAAAGTAGAGAGACTCGCTTCCTCCCATGCCCTCATTAAAATTTTACTCTTTTTTGCTTGGCTGTCCTAGCATCTCAGGTGCTTTGTGAAATCCAGTGAGTTTATGCTCCAAAACTTTGGGGTGCTTCACAACTGAGCCTGGCCTTCCTGATAACAAGCCTTCACCTTTAACATATATTCTTCTTTTCCTATTTAAAGAAATGTCACCATAATTAGGAGAGGTAGACCATGCAGACAGAATTTAAAGTCTCCTGGTGGTCCAGCCGTGAGTGTGGGCAGGACCTGGGACCTGCTTTGACCACCAGAACACGGCAAAGGTGACTGGAGGTTACTCCCACGGTTATGTTACAAGGCTCTGTCTTGCTAGCAGACTCTGTTTCTCTCTCCTTTACCAGCTTTAAAGGAGCAAACTGCTATGCAGGGAAATGAATTCTGCCAACAACCCAAGAGGGCATGGAAACAGGTCCTTCCCCAGTTGAGCCTCTGATAAGAACTCAGCCACCCCCTTAACTGCAGCTTCATGAGACCCAAAGAAAGAGACCCACTTAAGCTTTGGCCAGACTCCTGGCCCACAGAGACTTATGGAATAATAAATGTATGTTGTTTTTAGCCACAGAGTTTGTGGTAATTTATTATATAGCTTAGAAAACTAATACTTAAATGTATGGAATAGTCACTTTAAGATGGTCCTCTCCAACCTCCTCCCATCTTATTGATAAGGAGCATGACAACCAGATAGGCTGTAGCACTGGCCCAAGACCACCCAAAGGGGAGTTCACCCTGGGGTTTTCCTTCACTGCTCTTCTCAAATCTACTTTCCTGGTTCATAAATATTCCTCTTTCTTGGATTACTCTCTCAATTTGCTAAGGTGTTTTTCCAACAAAGGGGAAATATGGTACATAATTTCTGAATCCTTGCTGTCCAAAAAAATGTAGGAGTTCTTCCCCCACACTTGATTAAGTTTAATTGGAAATAGAAATCTAGGTTAAAAAATTGTTTTATGTTGAAACATTGAGACAGTGCCTCATTTTCTTCATTTTCTTCCAACTAAGAAGTCTGAGGCCAATCTGAATCTTATTCCTTTAAAGAGTGCCTAATCTTTCTCTAAGCCAAATTCAGCATATAAATGTATTACCTTCCCCCCAGCATGGGGCATGACTCCCAGGGATGAGCATTCCCAGCACTGAGTGATTACTACCAAGCACCAACTAGCAATACAACTGGAAAAAGACCTTGACCAAAAGGAGGAAAGGGTAAAGACAAATGATTTTATATGTTTAAGAGACTTCAAAGTGAGTCCGGAGGTTATTCCAGAGGTTACGCTTATGCAGATCTCAGCAGGATCTCATTGACATCCACAGTAAATATTGCCTCAAATAACAGGGCTCCTGAGGACTCTGGAGACATCCAGACACTATAGGCAGGGCTGACTGTTCAGGAGTTTGGCACCCTGTCAGTGGGCCCTACTTTGGAATTTATGCTCCCCAATGTGACAAAGTTGTGGTTTCTCTACACATGGCTCTTCTGCCCCTTCTATTTGAACCTAGAGTTAGTAGGTTTATGTCCAAGAGACTTAAATCTTTGGGCTTTTCATGTGCCAGTTGGGCCCTGAATCTCAATAGAGTTGCAGCACCTACTCTCCAGTTCATTGGACTCACCCAGGACAACTAACAAGGAGATGATCATGGGCAACCACCATCCCAAGGAACAGAAAGAGTCTACAACTGCAAGCAAGATAGTCCCATCTATTGGCCCCATGGGATCTAAGCCCCCTCTCAATTAGAGGTGGAGTGGGCATCACCATCTCAGAATCCTTAGGATTAGGGAATGAACGATGGACTAGAGTAGACTTACTGTTATTCTACTATAGATTTATTGTAATTTTAGCAACATAAGAACTTTTATCATTGATGTGGAGGCAGTGGCCACTGGAGGTTCTGAGAGGAGGGAAAAAAAGGAATAATATGGGTGCATTTTTGGGACATTGAAACTCTCCTGAATGACAATGCAATGACAGATACAGGCCATTATAATATTTTGTCATAACTTACAAAATTGTGTAGGAGAGAGTTTAAACTATAATGTAAACTATAATCCACATTTAGTGGCATTGCTCTAATATGTGTTCATCAATTGTAACAAATGTACCACACTAGTGAAGGATATTGTTAATGTGGGAAAGGGTGGGAGTGGGGCATATGAGAATCCCCTACATTTTTTATGTAACAATTATGTGATCTAAGCATCTTTTTAAAAAAAAAAAAAAATTTAAGGATATTTTTAAAAAATTAAGAGAGCTTAATTTTTTAAACATTTTTTTGGGAGTTTTTTGAAACCTTTTTTTTTACTCCTTGGTGTTCTGAAATTTCTTGAGGATGTGTCTCTGTAGGGTGTCTTTTCTTATTCACCCCATTCACACTCCCTTTCAGTCTTCAGATGCATATCCTTCAGCTCTGGGGACTCCCTTCCAATTTTCTTTTCAGTATAATTGTTCTCTTTCATTTTCTCTGTTCAATCTTTCTGGAAAGTCCTATCAAATTGAGCTTCTCTACCTCTTCTCTATTTCTAATAGTTTCCTTCTTTTTGCTCTTAGTCTTGGGAGATTATCTTTTTTCCCAGGCTTTTATTTGAAAATTTTTAGAATCATATTTTTGCTTAATTAAAAGTCTTTCTGTTTTTTCCCTTTTCATAACGTTTTGTCCTTGTTATCTAAATACATGTACTAAATCTCCTTAAATTTACTAATTAAAGGGATGTTTAAAGTTTCCTTCTGATTCCCTAGTTCTTTGTCACTGTCAATTTTTCTGTTGCTTTTCTTGGTTTGATCTCTTTTATGCCCATTGGTTTCTCCTTACATGCCAATTGATGTTCAGTTGCTCACTTCTATTTGAGTCAGAAAGCTGGGGTGGCTGGTATAGGTTTCCTCTGCTATTGTGTACATTACGTTAGTTTGTTTCCCACCAATCTCATCACTGAGTGGCCATTCTTACCGGACACTTTGGGCAGGGTGGGGCATGCCAGGACAAATAAACTGGTAAGCTTTGCTTTGGGTAAGTGAGAAAGGAGTTGGCCTCCAAGCTATAGGCTTCCCAGGAGCCCAAATGAGAAGAGCATAGAACAATGATTCCCACCCTAGAAGACATAGCTTTTCCAAGGTGCTTTAATATAGCTTCTTTAGACGAGAGTCCTCTGAACTATGCTGGGAATTGGACGTCAGATGCTTGTGCTCTGTCCAACCTCTCCCCCTGCTGCTCACCTCCTCTGCTGTCTGAACCCAGGCCTGCCTTTGGCTCTCCCTTTCCAAGCAGCCTTTTCTCAGTGGAATGTAGGCCTGTGACTTGCTCTTCCTGCTTTACTTCCATCCATCAACAGGATTCCATCCAGCTTCTTCTTCTCCATAATTTTTTCAAGCTTTGTCTTCTTCTGGTGACACCTCCCTACATTTCCCAGTTCATTATCATTTCCTTCACTGTTATGGATTTATTCCCTCTTGCATTTTTCCCTTCAGCACTGTCTCAGTTTCCTAGAGCTGAAATAACAAAGTATCACAAACTGGGAGGCTTAAAACAATAGGAATTAGCCAGAGTTGGAGTGGAAATGGGTACTGGGAGGCCTAGCGGTCTCTGGCCCAGGAAGGGGAGCTCCGAGGGGGTGGCAGCGACTCCTAGTGCCACCTCCTCCTGTCAGTACAGGTGCTCTGAATGCAACCAAGAAGCTAAGGAGTTATACCAAGATTATAACCATGGTGTGCTGAAGATAACCATCTGCCAATCCTGCCAGAAACCTGTAGACAAATACATTGAATACGATCCTGTCATCATCTTGATTAATGCTATTTTATGCAAAGCCCAGGCCTACAGGCATATTCTTTTCAATACCAACATAAATATTCATGGAAAACTCTGCATATTTTGCCTGCTTTGTGAAGCATACCTGAGATGGTGGTAGCTTCAAGATTCAAACCAGAACACTGTCCCCGATGACTTGATTAGATATACTAAAGAGTGGGATTTCTATAGATTGTTTGCAATTGCTTCTTTAGAACAAACTGCCTATTTTATTGGCATTTTTTACTTTCTTGTGGGTAGAACAACCCGTGACAACGAAAAAATAAGCCCAACTTCATTTTGCTGCTGAAAGCATTATTATTATCCAGCTACAGAAAACTCTTGCTGATTCCAGCTGTCATTTGGGAACATGACTACACATCTCTGCACCTCAAACTCATTAAAGTATTTGTCCTTACATCAAATTTCCAGGCAATTACAGTGACTCTGCATATCAACCGAACGCTCTCCTTTTTGGCTGTCCTGAGTGGCTTACTGTTGGAAAGCACCATCATCGACTTCTTCCAGGGGTTGAAATGGGATGTTGGAAGTGATTGTGCCACCTATAAATCTCAGGATTTCTGAAGAGTTTTATTCTTCACTGTCTATGGCCTGATCAGCTGCATCCGAAAAGAAAAGACATGAAATATAATCCAAGCTATTCATTTCTTTGGACTAAAATGAAGCAAAGATTTGGAAACATTTCCTGAAAAAGAAAGCAACGGCTTTGGCAGTGGGAGTTCCACACACACACACACACACACACACACTCACTAGAAACAACTAAACCACACACACTGATGCACAGGCACACACAGAAACACTCAACACAAACACAAGGAATGTTGCCACAGTATCTGATACACACAACAAGTGAAGACTTACACATTATAGCCAATCCCAGGTAAGCATTTGAATTGAAAGAGGGAGATGCAATTCATAATTCACACATAATAAAAAAAAAATCTGCATTTCAAAAAACAACAATAGAAATTTATTCTCTTACAGCTCTGGAGGCCAGAAGTCTGAAATCTGCAGGTGTCAGCAAGGCCATGCTCTTTCTGGAGTCTGTAGAGTTTTGGTGGTGGCTTGCCAGCAATTGATGGTATTCTTTTGCTTGTGGAATAACTCATCCTCTGCCTCAGTCGTCACATGGTGTTGTCCCTCTGTCTCTCTCTGTCCCTGTGCAGTTGTCCCCTTCCTATAAGGACACCCTGAGCCAGTTTGGCCCCATCTTAACGAATAACATCTCCAAGACCCTGTTTCCAAATGGGATCATATTCAGGAGACCAGGGGTAACTGGTCTTGAACATATCTTTTGGGGAACACAATTCAACTCATAAAAACTGGTGTCTCAGAAGGTGACATCATAAACACGTGTGCTCAGTTCACTACATTGAGCAAAAAACTCCAATTTCATTCTTGCCATTGGAAAAGAAATAAAGGTTCAAATCAGTAGTTGCTACTGATATATATATATTTTTTTCAATTTAAAAGGGACACAGTCTAATAGAAGTAAAGTATCTAACTTAGAAGTCACAGAAGAAAATACATTTAAAAAAGAAATGTGATCTGGCCTCTGTCATACTTTTTGGGTCCTCTTTGACACTGTCCACAGTTGTTCGTCAGGAACCCACCCCCCTCCCCCAAAGCCAAAATGTTGAAGCAGATAGAGAGCAGGGAAGATTTTCAGGCAGCCTTGATGGTGTCAGAGATAAACTTATAGTAGTTGATTTCTTAGCCATGTGGTGTGGGCTTTGCAAGATGAGCAAGCCTTTCTTTCATTCCCTCTCTGAAAAGCATAACAAGGTGGTGTTTCTTGAAGCAGAGATAGATGACTGGCAGGATGTTGCTGCAGATTGTGAAGTCAAATACATGCCAACATTTCAGTTTTATATAAAGGGACAAAAGGTGGGTAAATTTTTTGGTGCTAATAAGGAAAAGCTTGAAGACGCCATTAATGAATTAAGCTAATCATGTTTTCTGAACACAACCAGCCATCAACTGTTTAAATCTTAATTTGTAATTATTTTTTATTTATAAAAAAGAAAGCTCACATATGGAGACTACATACCCAACTGCCATCTGATTATAAATGACAATAAAATATTAATTCTGCCCTTTAATAAAAAATAAATGTGATCTATTCAGCATATGAGAGACAAGAAAGAAAAATGTAAAATAAATGTGAATGGATAGGCCAATCAAGAAGTATGAATTTGCAGGCTGAATCAGGAATGGATCGGAAAAGTTGAACATGATAAAAGAGCATTGGTATGATGAATTATAGACCTGATCAAGATTGAAAAGAAGTGAACAAAGTCACATTGATAGGACATTAAATTCTGGTTTGGTGGGAGTAAATAAGAGAAAGAGCAGATGGAGAGCAGCTTGCAGCCTATGAATAGAAAAGTTCAGTGTTGAAGAAGTCCAGGAAATGACAAGTCCAAAGGTGCTAGGGTTGAGGTGTATGTTAAGATCACTAAAGACAAGAAGATTGTTCTGGCTATTTATTGTTATATTACAAACTATCTAAAAAAAACTTAGTGGCTTCAAACAACAGCCATTTTATCATATTTCACACTTTTGTAGGTCAAGAATTCAAGCAGGGTTGAGCTGAGAAATTCTTCTGTTCCATGTGGCAGTAACTTGATGATATTCAGCTGGTAGCTGGTCTGGCTTGGGGGGACTCTAGAGATCCTGGTGCTTTGGTTGGGATGGTGAGGCAAGTCTGGGCTCCTCTTCCACTCCAATCATCTCAGAGACTCTCCATGTATTCTCTCCAGCGGGTTAGTCAGATATGGTAGCTCAGGACTCTCAAAAGCCAAGGCAGAAGTTGCCCATCCTCTTAAAGATTAGGCTTGGAATCAGGCATTACTTGATTGGTCAAAGTAGTCATAGGCCAGTCCAGGTTCAAGGAGAAGGGAAGCAGACCCCAGTTTCTGATGAGAAGAATGTCAAGGAATTTATAGTCATCTTTAACCTCCCACAGAAATCAGGCACTCCTAAGATAAGCGTTAGTTCATCCAGATGGAGTTGACTGGTGAGGGACTATATATACCAGTGGAAAAAGGCCCCAGTAAGTGTGGGGCAGTCACCCAAAGTTAGAGGAGAGCGACAAGCTGGAGCAGAAGGATGTTATAAACCTCTGTGGTCAATTAGCATTTTTATCTATTGTCACCTTTAGTGTGCTTTCCTGTATTGCAGAGGCTGAAAACCTAAAAACTAATTCTCATGCACACACTCTCTCTGCAAAGGCTCTGGATACAAATTAGGCTCTTCCAATAAGGTATATTCAACAAAACGTGGAAGGTGGAAACAGGTGGAGGCCATCTTCTTGGGCTTTGGCAATTTTCTGCTGGCAAAATATGTTGTGGAAATGGGATTTTTTCAGCCAGGTTCCAATGTCCAATTTCTAGCTTCAAGGATATTCCAAGGTAGTTGCAGCTATGGCTGTGACCGGACTCAGTTTTCCACTATCTAGTTGCACAGGTATGGGTGTTGAAAGACAGCTGTGGCCACTGTGGTGTCAAGACCTTCCTGGTTCCAGTTGCTGGATCCCAGGAATGCAGTATTTTTCATGTCAGCACTTACAGCAGCAGCCTCTTATTGTCTCACATCCTTAATTATTATTATTGTAGTACTATTATTATTATTGCATTTTCCATTAGTAGGATTTCTTGGAGTAATTCCTAAAGGCCCAGCCTAAGGCTTGATCCTTCAGCCTTTCCAACAATTTTGTAAGCCTTTAATTCCCTTTATTAAATGCCTTCTGTCATTAAACCCCACTGAGTGCTAAAGAAGCTGCTTCAAAGGGAGAAGGGCTTTTGTTCAAGGGTAGAAAACCAATACTTGGGAAGACTCTGTAGGGAAAAGAATTTTAAATAATATTCAATTACTCCAAAATAAAGCACAAAAGGAAGAACATAGAAAAAAAAATAAAGAGGTAAAAAAATAGTAAAATGATAGATCTATATCTAAGTATATCAATTATTATACTAAATGTTAATGAATGAAACATTCCAATTAAAAGACAGTGATTTGTCAGGCTGGATAAAAATAAAATATATAGGCACAAAGGTTAGTGCTATACAATTTAGTGACAATAATAATAGTCATAATTATAATTTTTAAATGGGTATTGAATACTTTATTATATGCCAGGCACTCTTCTAATAACTTTACATGCTATATTATATTTAATCCTCAAAACAATGCTTTAAAGTAGTAATCATTTTATCTGAAGAAACAGTGTCTAAGAGAGAGAAAAACTTGTTCAATTAGAAACACTATAAATATCCAAGTGTAAATAGTAGTACATCCAGTAAATAAACTGTTACACAATCATTTAAAAGCATAATTAAGAAGAATTACATTTTGTAGAGCCATTGAAAGTATTAATTATAATATACTTTCAGAAGCCCCAAATTATACGTCATCAATGATTTAATCTATGTAAAATACTATGTGTGCAGAAAGTCAAATGCTGAGGGTGAAAACACAAAAGTAAGCATAGATGAGGCATTTATGGGGTGTCCCAGGAAACCATGACTTTCTTAATGGCAGGGACCATAAATGATTATTGCTCATGGCTGCATGCCAGGCATGATAATAGATGCTTGGGATATCGCAAAGACAGATAGGACTCCTCCTTTTAAGGTCCTCATCTTCTAATGAAAGGAGCAAGACTATACAGAGTGAATTCATATCTCATGCACATATGTCTTCTTTATATAGAGATATATGTGAATATTTATGGATATGTGCATATGTAAATGTTAATATGTGTGTGTATAATAGTATTATAGGATAGTCAGGGAAGACTCTGAGGACTGGAAGGGTGACATCTTTTTTTTGAGGTACTGGGGCCAGGGATTGAAACTGGGACCTCACATGTGGGAAGTCAGTGCTCAATCACTGGGCCACATCGGCTCCCCTGAGTTGGTTTTTTGTTTGTTTGTTTGCTTGTTGTTTTTGTTTGTTTTGGTTTTTAGGAGGCACAGGGAACCAAACCCAGGACCTCCCATGTGGGAAGCAGGTGCTCAACAACTTGAGCCCATCCACTTCCTGAAGATATTTTTAAAAGTAGTTTTATAAGAACCCTTCTGCTAGTACTCTACTTACTTAAAGAATGGATGAAAAGGTGTTTCTCAATAATATGTTTTTCAATATCATATAAATATGTAACTCCCAAATACTGTTTTTAATATTTGTGATTTAATGGGTCCAGACAAAAAGGGAAATAATAGCAATGTGATAAGAGATGGTTTTAATTATTCTGTGCTGTAGCAATTGTATTACAAAACTCAATACACTGTAAGTAAAACCATCATAGCCCATAACCACATGGGGGAAGCAATGGAAACATTCCTTATTGCTTTTTTTGGTTTGAGTTTATTTTTGATGATTATATACAGATATTATGTGTAGAATTTGATGAGTTCTGACACATGAATACACCCATGAACCACCATTCCATTCAAGATATAAAACTTTTCCATTACTCTAAAAAGTTCCCTGGAGCAGAATCGGGTCAATCCCCACTCCATTTAGGCAACAGTGTTCTGATTTCCATGATCATAGCATGGTATTGCCTACTCTTGATCTTCTAATTAAGAGTAACATACAGTAAGTACTCTTTTGTGTCTAACTTTTTTAATGCTTTTGAGATTCATACATATTGTTGCATGTTTCAGTAGGGTTTTGTTTTTTAATTACTTGAGTAGTATTCCACAACACACTACAATTTGTTTATCTATGTAATTTGGTTTTACATTTTGTTAGGGCAAGTCTCTTTTGATTTTGCCCATATTCTTAGGACAAAGCCTCTTGTCTAGAATGTAGTCTTTACTACCAAGACATAGCTTTCGTGGGTTTCCAATGACAAACCCAAGGTGTTTACCAAGCCCCTGTAACTACGACTCACAGGCCAAACTCTAGTAGAGACTCAAATGTCTCTACTGCAGTAGCTGGATCTCTGCTGAGCTTTTCCAGCTCCCCAGATGTTGCTTTCTGTTAGTTTCCTTAGAGTTCCTTCTAGGCATGCATAACTCAGGGATAAGTGAAGGGTTTGAGGGCAGTTTCTAGAAACTTGGGGGACTGTTCCTCTGTGATTCCCTCTTTTCCTTGGTCTCCCACTCAATTTCCAATCTTCTGACACCTTTTGCTTGGCAAGTTCCCCAGGACTGCCTCCGGGGAAACCCCTGTCAACACTGAACTCACCCACTACACGTCCTTTCTTTCAAGGATGAATCTACTAGAGTTTTTTCCCTGCCATCAAACACTTGCTTTTTGTGGTTTTCAGGGTTATTAATTTCAATCTGCAAGCTGGTTGACTACTTTACCATTACTGGAAATGGAATCCTTTGGGGGTGATTTTTACCTGCTGAAAAGAAGTATTGTATTTTTTAATCTCCAGCAAGAAGCCTCAGAAAATTTAACAGAGACAATTTATAAAAACCAAACTATTTCCTGCCCTCTCTTCTCATTCTTCTCCTCCTGTCTTCACTGGGATTCAATCCTTGGAAACTCCAATGTGGGAGAGAGGCATCCTACTACTGCCTGCACCACCTTAGTTCCTGGTTTTTCAGTGCATCTCAGCCTGGCTCTCCCTTGTGTCATTCTCCTGTTACGTCATCATATTGCTGCATGGCTCACGGGGCCTGGTGGCTCTCCTGCTCACAGGGCCTGGTGGCTCACCTGTGCATGGGGCCTGACGGCTCACCTGCAGACAGGGCCTGGCAGCACACCGGTGCACGGGGCCTGGTGGCCCACACGCCTTCTATATTTTTCTTTTTTAAATTTTTACCAGGAGGTCCTGGGGGTCGAACCCAGTTCCCTCCATTTGGGAGAGGATGCCCAACCACCCGAGTCACATCTGTCCCCCTGCTATATCTCTTAAGGTTGACCAAAGATACCCAAAGTTACAGTCTTTTCCCATACAGGATGGTCATATAATAAATCAGACTTAGTTTATCACCAGCATTCTAAAAACCAGACCTAGGGAGAAAAACAATGTCTGGGGACACATGCATGGTTTCTAATATAGTGAATGTTTAGCCTACCTTGATTATCACAAAATCAGGGCAGCAAGTATATTCGCGGGACACAGAGAGTTGCCCAGCGAATGGACACAGAAACCAAAAACGGGAGCCAAGGGTGGTAAAAATGGATAAAAGCAAATAAATAAATAAATAAATCCTTTAAAAAATGTATAGGGAAGATTCAGACTACAGTTAGTAGTAATACTTTGACGATGCTCTTCCATGATTTGTTAACAAATGTTTCACAACAGTGCAGGATGTTTGTGGGGGGGGGGGTGATGTGTGGGAGCCCTGTGTGATGTTATCCATGTTTGTGTTGTAAGATCACGATGTTTACTGAACACTTATAGTTTACGTGTGTTCATTTATGAATGATATACTTCAATAAATTGTTTAAAAAACAAACAAACAAAAAACCAAACTATTGTAGACATGGAGAAGCAACATTTGAAGCCCCCTCAGGGAAGGATGTTCTGCCCAGCTGGGAGCAGTGTAGTCAGCAGCCAGCTCCCAGCTGCTCTCTCCATTGAGGTCTGCTCAACTGCAAGGAGCTGCCTGCCCCAAGGTCACCCCTTCCTGGGAGTCCTACTGGGCAGGGTTAGAAAGATAGACACAGGACACTTGTTTTAGATTGTCTGAGGCTATGAAAGTGTCCAAATCAAGGCACCATCAAGACCAGTACATGGAGGCATCTCCTGGTCTCTCCCTTCTCTTCTGGGTTTCATTGTTTCAGCTTCTGGCTTCCTCTTTCCTGGTTTCCATTGATTTCAGCTCCTTGCTTTCCTGGCTTTTCCTCTTTGCTTCTGTGGCTTTTACTCTGTGATTCTGTGGGTTTCTCTCTCTCTCTCTCTCTCTCTCTCTCTCTCTCTCTCTCTCTCTCTCTCTCTCTCTCCCTCTCTCTCCCTCTCTCTCTCCCCCGCCCTCTCTTTCTCTCCATTTATCCCATCCATAAAGGACTCCAGTAAGAGGATTAAGACTCACCCTGGGTCATGCCCTACTGAAGTAATCTAATCAAAATGTACCCCTACAATAGGTTTACACTCATCGGAATGGATTAGCTTTAAGGAAATGATTTTTCCATCCAGTTTCAAACCATCACAATACTGATGGATAGCTTTCACTCCAGAGCTCCCTGTAGGTTTGACCACAGTCTTGTAGGACCTTCATCACAGCGCAACCATTTCCTCTACCCAGTCCCACTCTTTCTCCCTTTCTTCCACAGGTGTTGCACCCAAATAAACATGCACCCTAAATTCATTTCAATGTCTGCTTCTGGACCACCCAACCTGTGATACAGAACACTGCTTTTCCTCTTTCCTTTCCCTTCCTTTACTTTTTGTTCCCTTCCTTTCCTGAACAATCCAGTTCTAAAGTCAACAGGTAGAGCCCAGCCCTGGGGGGCAGGTGGTCACAGTGGCCCCCTGCATGATGTTGCAGCTCAGGCAAGATGAGAAGGGTATCCATACACATGGGGAGCCTGGTGCAGGAAGCCAGAGACCAAGCAGTGTAGGGAGAACAACTGCACAGGAGACCAGCCCACAGGGGAGTGTGAGATCCTGAGGAGGGTGAGGAGGGTGCACATGTTGGGGGAGGGTAGATCTGGTGCAGAGATGGAGCCCAAGAAGGGTTGTGAGAGTGCCTATGAGGGAGGGTAGGTGACTTTTGTGGAGTAGAGAGGGCATACACATGGGCTAGGGGTTTGAAGTGGAGATGGCAGATTTGTCATATACAGTGGAATGGATCAAATAGATACATTAAAGATAATGCGAGCAGATTTTTCACTGTCAGAGAAGGGTGTTAAAATATGGGAAAGGAGAAAGTTAGAATGAACCTTCTGGTTTTCCATTGGATTTGGGGATAGTTGGACTAATTCATCCTTTTCAATACATGATATATTAGAGAAATGATGCTAGATGAATGATGGTAAAGATAGATAGATAGATAGATAGATAGATAGATAGATAGATAGATAGATATAGATATAGATAAACAGAAATGCAAATACACACATGCATATATTCCTTAACTCTCTCCACTGGAAGAAGCTGGGAACAATACTCAAAAGCGATGCTCACATCTAGAGCCCAATCTTAGTTTCTAAATACCATTCTTCATTAAAAGAGTCTAGGAGTCTTTGGAGAAATAGCTGATTCCAGTGCTGGGGCAGGGAAAGAACAAGATGAGTCTGGAATATCTTGGTCTATCAGAAAAGAATGAAGTGATGAAAGAATGATGGGATCTTAAGAAGAAGTCAGCTAAAAGGGACTCCAATTGATCAAATATGGAACAATTTGAATATCAAAATAATGAAAATAATGGACTACAGTGCATTGAACAAAAGAAGAAACTCTGAGTCCATAGTGATAGAAATAAATAGATAAATGAATAAATTGAATATTGAGGAATAGGACATTTCCATAATTCCAAAGTCCCTCTCCCGAAAATAATGATAAATTACAAAGGAAAAAAGAGTAACTCTATAGTGAAGAAGTCTGGCAGACACCATCTCAATCAAGAGATCAAAAGGAACCTTATAAGTAAATGGGGCAAATCAAAATCATGAGTCACCCAATAGTATACAAGAAGAACACGGCATCACTTCTTGGTCTAATTATGAAGAAATATCAGACAAATCCAAACTGAGTGACATTTTATGAAATAACTTGCATGTACTGTCAGAAGTGCCAAAGTCATGAAAATTAAGGAAAGATAAGGAAAAAGAATTATTACAGATTATAGACTAAAGGGCCATGAAAACTAAATGCAACACATGATCCTGATCTGGATCCTTTTGCTGTAAAGGACATACTGGGACAAGTGGCGAAGCTTGACTGGGCCCATGGAGTCAATGTTTGTAATGTATCAGTGTCAATTACCTGGTTTTGATGGCTATTTGCAGTTATGTAAGAGATTGTCCTTATTAGTAGGCAATACATAACTAAAGAATTTGGATATAATAGGGCATCAGGTCAGCAACTTATTTTCAAGTGGTTCAGGAAAATAAAATAATTTCTTTGAACTCTACTTACTACTTCTCTATATGTTTGAGATTGTTTTTTTTAAAAAAAATTAACAAAATAAAACACCCTGATCTTCTTTACCCTGTATAACAAATAGTATCTAATTATTCTTAACATCAGTCAGAGTCCATTCAGGGGCCAGAAACCACAGCAGCAATTTGAATAGAGAGCATTTCATATAAAGAACTCTTAAGTAAAAAGTTATTAACAAGAAATTGAAATAGCAAAAAGAGAAAGCTACTGTACCACAACAGTTGAAACTCTTAGAAGCAGCTACTATCCCTAAGGCTGGGGAAATAAAAGGAAAAGGTTGGCATGATTAAAATGTAGAAACTTTGAGAAGGGTCCCCATGGGCCTGAGCTCCAGACCTCCGAGGAATCTGAGCTCAGGAGAGAGAGCCAAGACATTAGCATATCGATGGTATGTATATCAATTACCTATTGCTGTGTAACAAATCGCCCCCATTCTTAGAGGCTTAAAAAACTATTTTATTATGCTCACTGATTCTGGGGGCCCTTTGGAAAAGACACAGTTAAGATGGCTTTAATCATGATATCTTTCTGAGGTTGTCTCCATGGCTGGGGTCAGGAATCATCCAGAGATAAAATCACTGGTATTCTTTGAGGTGATGCTGGCAGTTGGCTGGCACCTACCCTGAGGGCTGTCAGCCAGAATATCAACACATGGCTTCTCCATGTGGCCTGGGCTTCCTCACAACATGGCCGCTCAGATTTCTGACATGGCAGCTCAGAGCTCCAGGAGGACCAGGTAGGAGCTGTTTGTTGCCTTTCATGATCTGACCTCAGAAGTCACAGAGATTTGCTTCTGCCATAGTCACTAGCCTGCTCAGATTCAAGGGAGGGGAAGGGACATAGACCTTCACTTCTCAGTGGGAGCACTGTCAAGGTCACATGGGAAGAAGAGCGTGTGAGATGGGAGATGCTTTTGCAGAAAAAGCAACCTGCTCCAGGAGGAAACTTGAAACTAGTCATCATGGAAAAGACACTGCAGGTCTCAGACTGTTGTAACAAAAGTTTAAAACTGAAGCATTAGGGTTCCATGGAAGGGACATACTATTACTTCCCTTTTAATCCCTTACTCCTTTCTAGTGTCAGTTTATTTTCCTTAAGTTTTTTCCAGTTGTTTTTTTTTTTTTCTTTTTCTGGTCACATACACATAAATTAGTCTTCCCCTGATAAAAATGTCTGGGCCCACCTCACAGAAATTCTGGTACATTGACCTTGGGTAGAAACAGACACCAATCCTTTAAAAGTTTCTCTTGTAGAGACACAAAGCTTGGAGAAGGAAGTTTTACAGATCATACTCTCTACCAGGAAAAAAATAAAGACACAGTAGACTAAAAATTACAAAATTAGGAGTCAAACACAAATCCAGGTGTTCAAAAGAGGTGGTTCAGAACCGCTTCACATTTTTTTTTGAGCCCCTCTCCTTCAATGATGGAAGACTACCGGAAAAAAAAGAGAAAGGATTTTATGGGAAAGATTTAGAGAGTTTGAGTTCTAATCTTTCCTCCTGGGAGAGGGTCCTACCTCTCTCACCTCAGATTGACAGAGGGGTTTCAGTGAGGTGGGCTATGAGTGTGTGGTGCTGGAGAAGCAGAATGGAGGTACTCTGATTCCTACTAAGGAGAATCTGTGCAGCTGCTTTGGTCGTGGAAGAAAAGGCAAGTACCTGCCCACCAAGTCTGGGACAAAATGGCCTACACTCAGCCAGAGAGGGAGAGGAGAGTGGGAAAGGATGCACTATCACCAGGACCCAGAAAGGAATCCAAAGTTAGAATATTTCCTGGGGCTATTGGCAGTCTTGCCAAAAAGAACCTACTGGAAGGGGCCTTGGAGCCTTCAAGAGTCAGAGGCTGTATGAGGGGAATGACAGGAGAACAGGGCTGAGCAAGCAGTGGCCACCAAGACACTGTCATTGTCACAGATGTCAAACAGGGGATCCATAGAGTCCCACAGAAGAAAGAACCAGAGAAGTTAAGTAACTCACCCAAGGTCACAAGTAGTGGCAACACTTGAAACACCTGCCAGGCCCAGAGTGTGCAAAGCCAGCTCAGTACTGACAATGCCACCTCCTTTCCTAGCTTCTCTACCTTCCCTACCTACCTGCAGGAAGCAGCAACGTGGTGCTGGCAGGGAAGCACGGGTTGAGTGAGGCTAAGAGGAAGATGGTCCATGCCCCACCTTCCTGCTGACCCTTCTCCCAGTGCCCTCAGCTGGGGGAGGTGGAGTTATGACAAGACATCAAGGTCTGGGATTTTATTGTTGTCTGAGAAAGGACATTCTGATTTCCAGGTCAAGGTAAGGGTGGGCTGTAAAGTCAGGAAACCTGCCCAAATTTTCCAGGAGCAAGGTAAGTGTACCCTTATATAATAAATCACAGAGAGGCAGTAAAAAACAAAAATATGACTGTCATGCTTGTCAAATAGACCACTGACAGCCCAGGGACTTCTGTATGTGGTTGCTCTGCAAGCAGAGAGCTCCTAAAGTTGACTGAGTAGACATCCCACTGAGAAAAAGTGCCAAGAAACTCTTTCTGGAAAGAAAGAAATCACTAGAGAAGAAGAGGGATCAGTTAAAAGGGAAGGGTTAGCTAGCCTGCTGTGTCTCAGACTTGAGAGAGCATCAGAATCCTGCTGAGGAGGAAAGCGTAAGGCTCTGAGGGGCTGGGCAGACCTTTGAAGGTTGGTGCCACAGACAGACATCCTCAGGCTCCACCATCTAGGTCCAGAGCCAAAGGAGAGTTAGCTGAAGCAAAGGCTGCCTGCTTGTTAAAGCTTCCATCACACTGCCCTACATTCCCAGAGTTTCTTATTCAGTAGGTCTGGATCTGAGAATTTGGATTTCTAACAAGTTCCCAGGTGATGTCCAAGTTGTTGACCATGGACCACATTTTGAGAACTGCTGGTGTGAAAGAATGCCAAGCATAGTGTAGGTAGTACTTAGCTTGTGCCCAGGCATCATCCTATCATATTTTAAACACTGCCTTTATTTGTAGTATTCGTTGTTTTAAGTAGAAATGGAAGATTAAAGTCCTGCAAGAAACAGACAAACAAATAGAGCATGTGCTCTAGACCCAATCATAGGTCCATAAGCTCATAAATAAACACCACTGCTCCTTGGTGGTGATACCCAAGGGGAAGGCAGAAGGCGCTGAGAAGCTTGGCAGGCCCTTGAAGGTGCAGAGGACAGTGTGTGGAGCTCATCAGGTTCTGCCATATACATCCAGAGCCAAAGCGGTATTAGCTGAAGTAATGAATGCCTGCTGAAATGAAACTCCTTTCATTTGGCAAATCAATAATTACAAGCACACAGGGGAAATTAAGCAGAGAAAATTGCATCACTTCAGTGTTGCTGCTAGAATCATACATGTCGACAAATAACAAATCAGGAATTTCCCCCAGTGGTCATAAATAAGCCACACACATTGGACTCTTGCAAAAGGATGCTGAAATGCAGAGCACTTGCACCTCATCAACTAGAGCATTCATGTGAGCTGATTATAAAATGTGATCGTTATCACAGCTCTGGGAACCATTGCTTTAAGTTCTTTGTAGTGTGTGCATGTGTGTGTGCATGTGTGAGCATTGCACTCGCACGTGCAGTGGTCTCCAGAGAAGGCACTGTCTTTCTCTCCAGGAGAAATAGTAATTTAATAGAAGAAATGGTTGTGAAAATTTTTGGATATCTAAACACCCACTTTGAGGACCAACTCTCACACCTGGACAGAAATGCTCCAGCTCCACAGGCCCCATCTGTCTAGCTCCTTCAATCATAAACACCCTTATCTTCCATTACTGTTCTGCTGTGTAAACTCTAGCCCTTCAAACCCCAGCCACCTTCCCTCATCTGGAGCCTTGAGCCCTAACAATACATTTTGGGGTCTCTTCCTTTCTTGAAACATTTCATGTATCTAGAAACAGCCTTTCTAATTATTACCTCCCCATGCCAGAATATGTATCCTTTTAAGCCACCCATATCCTAATGTTATTCCGCATGTTAATATCTTAATTTTGTGGAAAAAAAATAAGACAAAAGTTTGGAAAGTTAGTGATGTACATCAGTTGACATGGTGGTGAGAGGTGGGACCGTGGTGGACTTCTATGCTTCGGACAACAAAACCACACTCATGTTCCTGCCCATGTTGCCTGGCTTGGGGCAGACCTGTCCATCTGTCCCATATGTCTATGTTAATGGATCTGTCCCCCTCAACTTCCTTACGGTTGTCATTGATGGCCTGAAGCCTGGGTGTTTTAGTTTGCTAAGGGCTGCCAAAGTAATATACCAGAAATGGGTTGGTTTTTACAATGGGGATTTATTAACTTATAAACATACAGTTCTGAGACTGAGAAAAATATCCAAATCAGGGAATTAGGTGAAGTTCTTTTCCTGAAGACACAGCTGCCATTGATCCTGGACTCCCATTACATGGCAAGACACAATGGCAGCCTCTGCCAATTTCTGTCTTCTCCAGGCTCCATTGCTTTCAACTTCTGGCTGCTCCTTCTCATGGCTTTCTCTCTCAGCTTCTGTGTTCTTTTCTCTCTGCTATTTATCCTGTTTATAAAGGGCTCCAGTAAGAGGACTAAGATCCACCCAGGGTTACACCTTACCAAAGTAATCTAATCAAAGGCCCTTAACTAAAGTGAACACATGACACCCAGCATTGGACGGATGAGATCAAACACAGTTTATTAGTCATATATACTTACATCCTTGGGGAGGAGAATACCACACACCACACGGAGTCATTCGAGGCTTGCACCAAGGGGCAGAGTGAACAATCAGGGGCTGTGGGTGGTAGGCTTTGTAGTAACAAGAGGTGAGGTGTCCTTTGGTTCCTGGGGGAGGATGTGATTGGCTTGTTTGAGTAATTCCATGGGCTGCCAGGGAGGTGAAGCCCACTACTCAGGCATTAGCAGGAACTGCATCTGGTCCCTTTGATAAGGAGGTGGCTTGGCTTGGGGACCTTAACTATGGAAGCAGAGTAGAGAGGGAAGCTTGAGGTTAAGGTATTCAAGGCCCTTCCCATTTTACCAGATGTTAAAGCAGCACATGATATTGATCCTTAATTTCAGAACTTACACCACAATAGGAATAAAGACTTGGGAACCAGGCCATGGTAGGCTCATACCTGTCTTCTTCCTGGAGAGTTCACCCCATTGAACACTCTCTCTCCTCTTCACTTAGCCAGTGGATGACTTCAAATCACCAAGCCTGCAAAGCCAGATCAAGAGACGGGCTAGGTAGACATCTGGCAGGGGTCTTGCTCTGTACAAGGTGCAAAAACATCACAAGGGCACTAAAACATCTCTGGGAGAGTAATAAGATGAAGGAAATTGCATTTACCAGAACTTCTCCCAGGAATGGGGTTGAGAGGATTGGGAAGTCCCCTAGAGTAGGGGATGAGACCTTAAAGAGCAGAACTGGAGGAACAATGACAGACAAATAAATTCCCTTGAAAGACTTTTTTTTCCTCCTCTGAGCTGGTTATGCAAATGTGGGGCTAGAACTGAACTATGTGGGTAAACAGAGATTCATGAGGCAGCAATCCTCTTCCACTCTGCCCCAGGTAGTACTTAACTTCCCTCCAAACATATTGAATTGGTATTTAAAGACCTCCCCGTTGAAAAGGCACCAAATTTGGCTTGCCCTGTGTCTTACACAAATCTAGTCCTAAATGCAAACTTAGAGTTGAGTCACAATGGAGGAAGACAGTGCACCTTGCTAGGTTTGTCTGGAGGTTTCAGTAGAGGCCTCCTACTCATCTTCTAAGAGGGAGCAGCCACTGAGTGTTAGACTCTGCCCAAGCAGACCCACTTACCATTTTATGCCTGCAGGTTTTACCTGATTAGTTCCTGCACCCCTACTTTGCCCGCACCACCATCCTGCACATGCACTCCTTTGATCTCCTCTTCAACACTTTGAGGCTATCCTCTCATTAAAGGGGGGTCCCTATCCTACCCTCCCTCCAAATCCTCATAGTCTCCACAAAATCTTTCCAGATTAACTTTACCTCTCACTGACCTTTCTCTTGGTATTTCAAAATTTATCAATTATTGCTTTAGTTTCCTAAACACAAATACCATACAATGGGTTGGCTTAAACAATAGGAATTTACTAGCTTACAGTTTTGAGGCTAGGAGAAGTCCAAAATTAAGACATCATCAAGGCAATGCTTTCTCCTAGAAGACTGTAGCATTTTGGGGCTAGATGCTGTGGATCCCTGGTCCTTGGCTTTTCTGTTACATGGCAATGCACCTGGCAGCCTCTCTTGACTTCTCAGTTCCATTGACTTCTGGCTTCTGGATGTTCTCTCTGTCTTTTTCTCTCTGTGGCCTTCTCTATAAGGCCTTCAGTAATAGGTCTCAGCAGGGCCACACGGTAACTGAAGCAACCTCATCAAAAGGTCCTACTTACAAGAGAGTTCACACTCACAGGAATGGATTAAGCTTAACAATGTGTTTTTCTGGGGGTGCATAGCCCCAAATCACCACAACTAGTCAAATTAATTTTCCTCCCTTTGCAAGTTTTATTTTCCTTTGTGTGTTTCTAGACTGAAATCATTTGCTTCTGTCCCAAACATTTCCTCAGCATCTTCCCCTGAAGTCATGGTATACCCGAAACCCCCTTTCCTTTCACTGCTCAGTTCTATCAGTGCAGAAACACCACACCCCTCCAGCTATACAGGCTGCTTGGATTGCAGTGAGCCACATTTACCAAGTGCTAGTTCTCTTCTATCTAGAACATATAGGGCCTCTCCAGACTCCAAGCAGCAAATGTTTTCAGCCTTCACAACTCATAGATCTGGCCTTTCTTTCATTCCCAACGTCATCTACAGAATCCAGATGCTTTTCTTTTAGTATCCTGTACTTACCAAGTAGGTTGGTGTCATTGCTGGCTGTGGTGTTCTTGTGAGAAAGGCCAAAGCATTTGAAAAGAGGATGGGTACCCTGAACTGGTGTGCTTGAGCCAGCTGCCATGTGGAACAATCTTCTGAAGGGCTCTAATATTGGTATTTCAATAGAGAAGTATATTCGACAAAGAACAAAAAGAAAAGAGTATATTACCATGGCACATACTATGTGGAGTGCAATAGTTTGGACCCAGGTCAGTCCAATGAAAGTAGAAACAAGTTGTCTTCCCTTTTCCTGTCATTTCTTACTATTTTCTTGTAAGGGGTGCAATGGGAACCATGGGTGATCGTGAAGAAAAGAAGGAAGGAAGAATAAGTAAAAATGTGAGAATATATGTTTCATAGTCCTAGGTACTTAATGTATTTTTACTTTTTATTCTCACAAGAATGTCTTCCTTGATGAAAGTATTATTAGAACCATTTTACAAATGAGAAAACTAAAACTCAAAAAGATTAAATAATTTATTCAAGATAATACTACTAGTAATAGGTAGAGACAGGGTTTGAATACAGGTCAGTCTGGCTGCAAAAGAGATTGATTCTAGAGTTCTAATTAATTCAGCCAAGAACTATTAAGTTCCAACTTTGAGCCTAAACTGTGCCAAGCACTATTGGGACAGGGAAGTCATCTCATGCATCCCCACATGTAGCTTCTGCTGTAGTTGAAGAGATAAGACCAATAAACATGAAAGAATCAGCAAGAACTGAAAGTTGGTGTCTAATCATGTGCTGAATGACAATATGCATATTAAAGAACTTTTGGAGTTCAGGAGAGAGGAGCATCGATAAAAAATGGTATATTCTTGAGCCCAAGGTAGAAGTCAAAGTGAGTTAAAATTTGTACCTACAAAAGTAAAAGGGGGAGTTTCTCATTGCAGGCAAGATGAAGTAAGCTCATTCCATCCTGTTCTTCATGGTAATTATAATCAAAAGCCCTTGATAGAATGAATAAAGCTTCTATCAAAAAACTCTGAAAGGTGGAAAAAAGAAAGCAGACTTGCTAGGGACCTTAAGATTCCAAGGATGACCTGGTAGTTCCTTGGAGTTATTTTGCTTCCTGTATATCCTGATCAGGGTCTATACCAGCCTGCAACCCAGAATCACCAATGGGCACAGACCAAAAAGAAAAATAAAAGAAAGAAAATCTACTATCTCCAGCCAATGGCTGAAAAGAAGGGAGCCCTGAGTGATGGAGACTATACTTGCTTTATTCAAGGCAATCTCCACAAAAGAAGTCACACACCTCCCATCCACATTGGACCTGCAAAGACTGTGAAGTGGAGCATTATCAACCACCCTCATGCACTAACACAAGCAATTGCAGCAACCCTCTCCCTTACCACTAGATGCAGTAGAAATGGAAGAAAGGAGTCCTGTTGACCTTCTTACCCTACATTAAGCAAGCATCAGTAAAGAGATGATGTAGCCACACAAACACCACAACAGCTAGCTATGTGGCTGACAATACACTCCCTACACTAGGGAACACAAGCAGAGATAGCAGTCCTCAACCTCTCCAACAGGGCACAGCAGTCACAGGGACTAGTAGACAGAACGCTGTCAAATATCCCTGTTTTGCACTAGGTGAACAACAGTAAAGATGTGGAAGAGTGGGAAGAGGAGAACTGCAAAGAAAAGGAAGATAATGAAAGGAATATTTTAATATGGCTAGAAAGTCCTGCACATACCCCCTGTGGCAGTTTGAAATTATTTTATGAATCCCAATAGGAGAAAGATTGTTTGTAAACTAATCTATTCCTCTGGGTGTAATACCCTCTGATTGTATTAAATTCAGTTGAGGGTCCTTTGATTAGATTACTTGATAAGATTGCTGTAGGGCTTTTTATTGGACTATGCCAGTGAGGTGTAACTCAGGTTGAGTCCCTGCCCCCTTGTTGGGTCTGATATAAACCAACAGAATACTACTGCAAGACTAGAAACTAAACCAACATTTGACCCACAGCCAGCAGAACTGACCAAGATGTGCATTCCAAATCTAATGATTGAGTGCCTGATAATATAAAAGATTAAAAAAGGAAATAAATTCTCATGACATACTCAAAATGTCTAGGATGCAATCCAAATATA
Organism: Cabassous unicinctus; assembly: GCA_029593785.1. Taxonomy (NCBI): domain Eukaryota; kingdom Metazoa; phylum Chordata; class Mammalia; order Cingulata; family Chlamyphoridae; genus Cabassous; species Cabassous unicinctus. The sequence goes on from JAQZBX010005403.1 coordinate 41,856, forward strand.
CCTGTCATACCTCAAACTAGGAAAATCTCAACTTGAATAAACAAAGAAATGCTAAGATTGCACAGATATCAGAACTATCAGGCAAGTATTTTAAAGCAGTGATCACAAAAATGCTCCAAAAAGCAGTTGCCCCTTGAAACAAATGTACAAATAGAAAGTATCAGCAAATAAATACAAGATATAAGAAAAAAGCAAACAAATTTTGAAATTGAAAAATAAAAAAAACCCTTACTGAATGGGTGTATCAGAATGAAGATGACAGAGGAATGAAACAGTAAAGTTGAAGATAGATCAATATAGATTATTCCATCTAAACAACAGAGAGAAAAGAGATTGAAAAATTGGACAGAGCCTCCAGGAGTTCTGCAATAACAAAAGATGTAACATTCATGTCATAAGAGTTCAAGAAGAAGGGGGGAAAGAGTGTTGGGCTGAAGAAAATGTTTGAATGGCTGAAAACTTCCAACACTTGGGGAAAAAACAAACCTATCAATTTAAGAAGCTGAGCAAAGCCAATTGGAATAAACCCAAGTAATCCATACCCCAATACATCTTGGAATAAACCCAAAGTAATCCACATCCCAACACATCATAATCAAATCTCTGGGAACAAAAGACAAAAAAAAAGTCTTGAAAGCAGTCAGAGAGAAATGAGACATTGCTTACAGAAGGAAAAAGATTCATATGAGTAGTAAAGATGTCAAAACTTCCCAAACTGATGCATAGTTTTAACTTGATTCCAATCAGAATTTCAGCAGGAGGGGAGTGGGTATAGCTCTGTGGTTGAGCACCTGCTTCACATGTATGAGGTCCCAGGTTTATTTTCCAGTACCTTCTAAAAGAAAAAAAAAATCTCAACAGGACTTTTTATAGATATAAATTAGCTGATTCAAAAATTTGTATGAAAAGACAAAAAGCTTGAATATCTAAAACAATTTTGAAAAAGAAGAAGAAAGTTAGAGGCATCACATTGCTCAATTTTAAGACCTAATATATAGCTACTGTAATTAAAACAACACACTATTGGCAGACAGATAGGTACATAGATCAATGAAGCAGAATAGACAGTTCTGAGATAGACCTATATAAGTATGGCCAACTGAATTTTTGACAAAGATGTAAAAGACATTCAATGGAGAAAGGAAAGTGATAATGCTGCTGGGCAGTGTTAAGTTCAGATACAGAGAAGGAAGATTATAATGGCCACTACAAAATTATGACCATCAAAATTAGGGTGGTCTCTCCCTTCTGGACTAGGCTCTGCTTTCCTGTAATTGTAGGGAGACAGAAATTTCATGATAGCACAAAGCAAAGTTGTTTCACTGGTCCTTTATTACTTATCCAGTACAATGCTAAGTGATGTTGAAACATTGCCCTCTGCTTACCACACATGCCTAATCACCAGGCTTTATCATTAGTCCAAGCCACCCTGGGCCCCAAGCTGGGATGGCTCACTTGGATGGAGGGACAAATACGGAGGAGTTGGCCATGGCCCAAAGCCTGCAACCAATTGTTCTTGGGGTGGCCTGGCAACTGTTTTGGAGGGTGAGACAAGTGCTGTTGGCCTCCTAACATTAATTTCTCCTTCTGAACATCAATTTCCCCTTCTCAATATCAATTTTTCCTTCCTAGCATCAATTTTCCCTTCTCAACATCAATTTCCCCTTCCCAACATCAATTTTCCCTTCTCAACATCAATTTCCCCTTCCCATCATCAATTTCTCCTTCTCAGCATCAATTTCTCCTTCCCTACATCAGCATCCCATTCCCAACATCAATTTTCCCTTCTCCTTTCTGACAGAGACTCAGTAGACATTGTGCAGAAGTACTTTTCTTTCCCACTTTCAGGCTTTGCATGGATTATGGCCCATCCTTCACCCAAGCCCACTTGATCCTGGAGCCACAGATGCTGATCCACTCTTTGTATCCAAAGTCAGTTCACCATGTCACAGTAGCCCCTCTGCCAAGGTCCCAGCCAGACACAAAAATAACTTCCATGTCCCAGCCCAGCAGTATGGAATTTCCTGGGTCCCTTCTGCTGGGATTGGCTCTCCTTCCCCTTCCCGCCCCTCTGCCATCTGCCTCTTCTGGGCTGGTGCAAGGTGTGGGGCCTGAGCACACCCCACATAGGAGGCTTATGCCTTTCTTCTTAACCTCTCTAACTTGACTCTCCTCTCTGAAATTTTGATCTCTGTGCCTCCTCTCCTCCATCCTCTTACCACAATACTCAGATACTGGAAGGGGTAGATTTTTCCTTTTCCTGAAGTTTTAACTGATATTGGCCTTCGCATGTTACTTGTTTTCATATTGAGTATGGTTTACTGGACAAGTCAGTGCTTTGAAATAGATACATCAGAGATCAAATCCCTGTCTTACTGCTTACTTTGTGCTTTTGGGGAAAAAAATCTCATAACCTCTTTTCTCATTAGTTAATTGGGGGAAGATAATCCTCCCAGTGTTCCTTTGAGGACTAAATGAGTTAATGTACTATGAACATAGTATTCAATACCTAGCAGTCAGTAGTTCACTCATTGAGCACCTCTATTCACCATTTTTAACAGAGGATCTTCAAGATGAGAACGCTTCATCGCCTAAAGGTGACTCCTAAGGCTGGAACCTCAGGACTATTACATATTTGTGATGGGAAGGTAGATTTCTTTTGGTTTCCCTCATGTCACACCGTGTAGACACACCTACTCACACCCGCACAGAAGACTGCCTACTAGTAGGATAATCATATGATGTGATGTTCAAACCTTGCCACCTTTGAGAGTGGGACGGAGTACTGTTAATTAGCGCTTCATGACTACAGCCATAAATGCGGACCATCTGGTAAACCTAGACATGGAGTCAGCTCTAGCTGTAGGAGCTGTCCTAATAAAGTTTATCCTAGCAATCCCATCATTTCACTCATTTTGAAGAAACTCAATCTTGTCCCAGCTTCAAAATACTAGGATGAAGTTCTCCTCACATAATAAACCATCTCTGTGCAGCTGGAGCTACCACCTCCCGTGAAAAGAAAAGTAGTTCTCAAATCTATCCAGTCAATAAACAAACAGCTCATACTGGATATGAAAATAAAGTGACATCACGCAGTTAACAAGCTGGATCCCCCTGGTCTCCACGTAGCTGCTGTCCTGTGACATCTCCAGGCAGAGAGGGTTTCCCACTCCCTTCCTGACATCACCACAGGATGAGCCTAACAAGCGTTATGGAATAATTAGCAGATTACACACTGCCCCTAAGGGAGGCTGGGATAACAGCAGAACAACAAAGCGCAAGAGAATTTCGAAACCTCAGTGACTTTGTAAGCCTCACGAGATACATAAGCTGTGCCAAAATCAATCTGCTGGGCTTATGCTTAAACTTATGCCAGTTGTGTGATGCCAGTGCCAACTGTGTGAGAGATGCATGGCTTAGTGAGTGCAGATATTTATCTTTTCTCTCAACAAGCAATGTGGCTGGTACTGGATCAGGAGGAAAATTAATTAGCAGGAGAGAGAAAAGCCTGCAGGTAATTAAGGAATCCTTTTCCTCCTATCGGCTCCTTTATTTGTTTTGTCATGGCTCTCGGCTAATGAGACAGCCTCCCACTCCACCCTCAGCCAGGCTTATGTGTGTATCACTTCATTTCACAACCGCCTTCCCCCTCCTTCGCAGAGAGACTCGTGAGGACCCAGGCGTCCATTTCCCAGAGGAGATATCATAGCAGCAGTTCCTAAACCATGGTACCATTGCCACTAATGGGAAATAAGGATGTATTAAAAATATATAGGGGGAGTGGATGTGACTCAAGCGGTTGAGCTCCCACCTCCCACATAGGAGGTCCTGGGTTTGGTTCCCAGTGCCTCCTGAGAAAACAAAAACAACCAACAAGTGAAACAAAGGAGAAAACCAACTCAAGGGAGCCAATGTGGCTCAGTGGTTGAGCACCTGCGTCCCACATATGATTCCCAGGACCTGTACCTGCAAAAATATATATATATACACAGATAGACATGGTTCTTCTGTAAGTGGCGTTCTGTCGAGGAAAGCTGACATGCTCAAGAAAGGCTTCCCAGGTAAAACTTTCTATCACTTTGTCTCTCTCTTAGGAGAGAAATCTGGCATGTCCCCATCCACTGTGGCCAGTCACTAACCCTCTGTGAATGAAGGCCCTAGAAGTTGTGGGTTATAACAGGGGAGGAGAGAGAACAAGGTAGGGTGTCCCTGAGAAGGGTGAGCAGATGACTGGGGATGACCAACACCTGTGATGCCATCTTGTTGCTGACCAACAGCCCACCTTCATGCTAGTAATACTTAAGAGTTAGGCTAATTTTAGCAGAGGTTCGTTACAAAGTTTATTGTCTTATTCCGATGAAAGGTTCCTTTTGGACATCCCAAACCAACCAGGAGTGCCCAGCATAGCAGTAAGTCCCTCATGGTGTAACAGATGCCTATCTAATGTAATTCCTGTGCGTTCAATGAATATTCATATGAATTAGATGGGAAGCCTTTGGCTCGAGTAAGACTCTGCAATGTATTTTTGTCAACAAACAGAAAAAGGTGTGGAATTCTGCCAAATGTTTATGCATTCTTTATCAGTGCATGTTAGCTAAGGGCCTTCCTCTGCTGAGCAGGTTAGAGTGAAATGGCATTGTGATTACTTAGAAAGCAAACAAGGCGTACCTGCCTATCACAATCAGAGGGCAGAAAATGAAGGCTGGGTGCACACTGAGGGCTCTACAAGAAATAAATGGCCTGATTTCTTATGCCATCTTGTGGGCTCAAGCCTGCACAATATCACAGAAGTAAGCTACCCTGGACTTTATAGTAAAGTTGGCCAAAGAGCAAAGCGTAGCAAACTGAATGGGTCTGAGAAACGCACGCAGGGAAAACTCTCCCTACATCTGTTCAACACATTTGGTTTTTTAGACCACATCACTCAAAATTAGCTTTCCAATACTCTAGACCCCAAAGCTGTTTCTCCGTCTGGGCCACAAAATTCAAATTTACGGATTTTGTGCCAATGTGTGTGTTCTTTGAATGGCTCAGAGAATTAATCACTCAACCCCAATTTCAATCTCTGTCCATGATATAGACCAGCCTTAAAAGTTGCTCCATCTGTTAATGATTTATTTGGAAAACAGCCCCAAACTCAACTATAATTGTGTGCATGAATTATTGTGTCAATTGTCAGTTTTGAAGAAGAGTTTCTGTACATTCTAACCAGCCCCACAGGACAAATTTTGGATGTTCCAACATGACAAACTCTCATTAGAGAAATGCCTTAATGGTTTAATTGTACAAACCACCAATACTTTATCCCCAAACTTTAGACAATTATAGCAATTATATATGTATTATGATATTACATTATATAGTATATTATTATAATTTATAAATATGTAGTATGTGATTTTTATATATTGTTATGTCATATGTTATATATTATCTTTTACAGGATTGGACAAACTTTATTTTAAAGGGACAGAGATGGTAAATATTTAAGCCTTACAGGAAATACAGCCAGTGTCATAACTACTTGCTATTACATAATCCTGCCATTTTAGCAAAAGGAGCCATAGACAATATGTAAACGAAGGAGTGGGGTTGTGTTTCAATAAAACTTTATTTACAAAAGCAGGTGGCTGGTCCATGGGTCATAGTAGGCCAATCCCTGATATACTACATGTTGTATATTACACTTCATTCTATACTTTCTCTCTATATATATAATATGATTGTATATGAAATATTAGAAATGTTTCATATACGTGAACTAATTGACCCAGAATAAAATTTATCTCTCCATGTGCACCAGGGACTTCTATGGGGCATTTGATTTGATGAAGATAAAGTGATGAATAGTGACAAAATGCAACAGTGAAATGCACTGAAATTAAAACATGTTTCACTCATATTAAAAACTAGCATGCATTTTGTCCTGGTCGCTGGGTCTTCTAGGCCAACAGCAGGAGCTGCTATTTCAGTTCCAGTTCACAAACGTGCTTCCAGCAGATTTGTGCATACATTGCTTCCTTGATTGTATTTCTCAGTAACTCAAAGATAAATGCTTTGCAAAGTCCCACATGTAGCATCCTCAGTATTTTAATGGAAAATTTTCACTTCTACATCTTTTCCATCATAACTTTTTTGGCATGATTTGCCACCACTTTCCTTAATTTTGAGTTGTTTTTCCCATGATGGAGTCACCAGTATTTCCTAATTCTCTACATTTCCCCACAGGACCACAATTTGGCAGCAGGGTGAGACTTTGATGATTTTCTAGGGGGACTCCATAGTCTAATAGTTAAATTTAGTCTAATAGCTAAATTTCCTGGTGAGACTTTACCAGGGCTCATTATTCTTGGTTGTCTTTCAAGATTGACACTTCTACTCCCAAGTGAAGAAATTGTGTGGATATGTGAATGTAAGAGAAGTGAAAGGTCACTATAGATTCATTCATTGTATGGGCAAGGAGGGACAGAAGAGAAAATGCATTTAAAGTGGAGAAGAAAAGATGGTGAAGGAGATTAAATGAAGCCTAACGAATGATTGGAAGCTCTGAAGAAGAGTGAACACTATGGATGACAGGACTGGAGTCCCAAAATACCTTAAACTATAGGGTGAAGGGTAGATAATACAAAGGAAAGTATAATGGGAATCAATGTGAAGTCCTGTACTTGGATCCAGGAAATTAATATCACAGTACAAAATGAATATATAAAGGAAGACTGGGAGGTGGGGTTTGGTTAACAGGAAACTCAAAGTCAGTAGCTCCTCAATAAAGCTAATGTGGTTATATTAATAAAGTTGCCATATCTGGAAAAAGATGGCAATAGTTCTTCTATATGTGAGTTCCACAGCTCTCATTCACTGGTTAACCCTTCCTGTAGGGTTCCTTGGATTCAGAAGCTTCTCATACAAGGAGATGATGGTAATGTCCAAACCCATGAACCAACCAGATAAAAGAAGAAAATCCAAATATGAGAGGGTAAGTGTGGAGGCTAGTGGTCACCAAGCCAGTAATGAAAATGTAGTGAAGAATTGAAGGTAAAGGGGAGCAAGGGGAGTCTGTCCATATAGCTGCTGTTGCTCATTGTTTGATTGCTCTAGCCTTCCAGGGCTTGGGACCTGGGGGACTCACCGAATAAGCACACGATCTACTTTGAAGGTTAAGATAATAACAGAGCATGATGGCTGTTGGCAGGAGGGATTTTATAAAGGACTTAGCAGCTACATCACTAGCCATTAGGGAAATGCAAATCAAAACCACAATGAGGTAAAACCTCACACCCACAAGGATGGCCATTATTTTCTTTTAAAAAGGAGAATAACAAACTTTGGAGAAGATGTGTAGAAATTGGAACTCTAATGCATTGCTATGAGAATGTAAAATGGTCCAGTTGCTGTGGAAAACAGTTGGCAATTCCTCAAAAAGTTAAAATTAAAATTATCATACGACCTGGCAATTCCATCCTTAAGTATGCACTCAAAGGAATTGAAAACAAAGACTCAAACAGCTATTTGCATACCAGTGTTCAAAGTAGCATGAGTCACAATAGCCAAAATGTAGAAACAACCCTAGTGTCCAACAGTTAAGTGGATAAATCAAATGTGGTATATCCATATAATGGAGTATTATTTAGCCATAAAAAGGAATGAGGTACTGATACATGCTACGACATGCATGAACCCTGAAAACATTGTGCTTAGTGAAATAAATCAGACATAAAAGGACAAATATTGTATAATTCAACTTATATAAAATGTCTAGAATAAGCAATTCATTGAGACAGAAAGTAGGTTAGAGGTTACCAGAGGCTGGGAGAAGGGAAGAGGGAAGGATTGTTGCTTAATGGGCTAAGAGTTTCTGTTTGGGGAGATGAAAAAGTTTGGAAGTAGATAGTGGTGATTGTGGCACAACATTGTGAATGTAATTAATGGCAAATTATATATATATATACATATAACACAATTTTAAATTATTAGACAAAAAGGATTTATTAGGATGTGAAGAATCTAAGACCCTTGTCATGGGGTTGTGGGGGACAAGAAAGAGAACTGGGAGGTGTAGCCTGGAAAAGAGATGCACAAAAGAAGGCATGTGGAACACATGGGGGATGTCTTCAAATGTCGAAACAGCCAGCCTATGGCAGAGGGATTTGGACCTGTTTTATGATTACCAACAGATTTCAGATAAAAATTTACAGTCAATAGTTAAGAAATGAGTGAAAACATTTCAGTACAAAGAGCTATCTGTTATCCTTGTTATAAAATGTAGCTCCTCTCTGAATAGCTCCAAGACCTTAAGCAAGTCATTTATAATCTCCTATCCTAATACACACCCAGGGTCATTGCAAATAACAGATGTGAAAGCATGTTACACTATATTATGTGTTATGTGGTTAAGGAGGATGAGTGGTCGAACTGGATTAGCTATAAAGTCCCTTTCAAGTCCAAGATTCTATGATTCAAGAGACAGTGCAGGGGGCGGATGTGGCTCAAATGGTTGGGCATCCGTCTGCCATATGGAGGGACCTGGGTTCGTTCCCCGGGACCTCCCAGTAAAATAAAAATATATATATAGAAGGCGCATGGGCTGCCAGGCTGTGTGTGCCGGTGAGCCGCCAGGCCCCGGGAGCCGCCAGGCTCTGTGTGCCGGTGAGCCGCGGAGCCGCCATGCAGCAAGATGATGACGTAACAGGAGAGAGACAAGACACGATACTCCGAAAGCTCCAAAAACCAGGAGCTGAGGTGGCGCAGATGGCAGAACATCTCTCTCCTACATTGGAGGTCTCCAGGATCGAATCCTGGTGAAGACTGGAGGAGGAGGATGAGAAGAGATGAAAACAGACACAGAGAACTGCCCAGCGAATGGACACAAAAAAACAACAAAATGGGGAAGAGGGGATTTAAAATGGATCAAATAAATAAATCTTTAAAAAAAAAAAAAGAGACAGTGCAAAGATAAACTTGAGTCTGGCACTGGTCAAATGATCAGATATTCTAAAACTTGGAATCTCAATTAATCCCTGTTATGTCATTTCCATCTCCCAACTGCTTGCAACTCAAGAGCATTGAGTCACATCAGTGTGACACATCATAGACTTATAAAAAGACTGATGAGAAGCACTAAAGAGCTGTTTGGCCGCTCTCCACTAGCCCCTGCCAGGTTTCAGTAGGTCTCAGAGTCTTGCTTCTTCCATGGCCTTTGCTTAGTTACACCCTCCACCCTCCCACGCAACTCTTCACAGCCTTGGTCCTTGTATGTGCATCTCTCCCCTCCCCTCCCCACCACAAAGACACCATGAGTTATGCATGTTCTAGAAAGCCCTGGCCAAGTATCCAATCTGTCTCACCCACCTCATCAATGCGTTGAAATGATTCAATATAAGTAAAGCTGTTTCAAAGGATGTAAGACCTTTCATTTTAGTTACCATCTCATAAGAGCTTTCTAAGTCCTCTCAGTCCATGCCCTGGCACTAAAGCAGTTTCTAAACATTACCTTCTCATCCCCAAAAATATCCTGTTAAAATATTACCTCCATTTTACACAGGAAGAAGCTAAGATTTCCTCACAGAACTTGTAGATATCAGAGCCAGGATTTAAACACAGCTTTGTTTCATTCTATCACCCATATCCTGCCTTCCTGATTACTATCACCTTCGGACAAAGCAGAGAAGCTTTGGGGGAAAGGGGGATGAGCAGAATAAGCCTGGCATACCTCACAAGTATGGTCTTGTATCTTCAGGAATACACCTGAAGAAACCTGTGTGTGTGTGGTGTATGTGTGTATAGCACATGAATTGCTGTGAAGGACACACTCATATGCACACCCCTTTAAGTTGAAGCTGGGCTGGTGTCAGAATGGTACAACATCATCCTGACAGTTGTAAAATGCTGGAAGAATTTAATTACACTGATGCATGTCTGCTGGAAGGTTTCCCAGAGATTCACACACTCCATCAGCATTCTGCAGCCAAATTAATCAACAGATTGTTATCAAGACACAAATCTGCTTACAAAGATATTTTTGTGGAGTTTAATTCCACAAAGAAAATGCTGCTGCTTGTTAATATAAAAAGAAAGATATAAAATACTAAGGGAAATTACATGCTTGGCGGTTCCCAGTACCATTTGAAAGGAAGCTTAATAATTTGAATTTAGCATGAATTCTGAGATTTAGGAAAAAGGGTCTCTCAAGAATAAGCATATTTATACATTTTTTAATAATTTTTTCATGAAGCCTGAGGCAGATGCAACACAGACCCTTGGAGATCTTTATTGGATCCACCAGGTTGCTTTGGAGCCCAAGCATCTTAAAGTGCTGCCATTTTGGATGGCATGTTTGTGAAACACAGGAAATAAGGTGGAGGGTCCAGCCACCCCTTGGTACCTTGAGCCATTTTTACTTCCGAAATATCAGTAGAAGTTTTACAGTGTTTTGCTCATGAGAACCACAAATGAGGAAGATAAACATATGTCTGTGCTTATATGCAAATTCATGCCTTTTCCTAATCCACATTTCCTTCTCTTTCATTCTCGGTGTCACATATTGGCTTTCTTCAATGGTTTTTCTTTTCATTTCTTTTCTTTTCAAATGATCTTTAACTGGAAACTGTTACACATCTAAGGCTGGCTGTCAATATAGAAGTCTTGTAGTGTTGTTTGACTTTTTAAGTGCTGTATCTCCATAACTTTGATAAAAATAAAATGTATGTTTCAGAAAAGAAATACTCCTTTCCAAATTCCCATTCTCCATCTCACAGCTCTCTCAAAATATTTTAACAATTTTTTGTGTATCCTTTCAGAAATATTCTACGAATCTATAAGTATGTACAAATATTATCTGGTATAACATCATATCATTGCCAACGTATATGGTAGAAGGTTAAAGTCCACCGTCTTTCTCTAAAATTCAAGTTTCAATTAAGCTGTGACCCTTTTCCAACTGTAAGCATTTATAGAATATAGTTCTGCTTTACTATTTTTAAATCTGCACAATATTCCAATATATGGATATACCACATTTTATGTACTCTAACTGTTGAGCGAAAGACATTAAAGTGGGTTGTAATTTTGGACAATTATAAGCAATGTTGCACATAACATCCTCTTCCATACGTGTTGACACCCTTTCCCAAGTAATTCTATGAGATAAATTTCTAGAATTTAAAATGTTGAATTCAGGATTGTCATATCTAGAATTTTATAATTTTTGCTAAATTTGACATCCAAATAGTGCCAGTACCTATGAAATTTTTATGAGTACCCATTTCTTCACAAGCTCAAGACATAAATACCCATTTTAAATCATTTCCAATATGATAAATGTTTTATGACATGTCATTAATTTGCATTTTATTGATTAGTGGTAATGTTAAGTTTCTTTTCTTATATTGTTTGTCACTGGAATTTTTCTTCTCTGTTCATTTCCTTGGTCCATTTTCTATTACATAGTCCCTTTCTCAATAAGACAAGCATTTTATGTATCATTCATTATTGTGTTGCAAATATGTTCTCAAAATTTCTATAGGTCTAGCTGTTTTACTTATGACATATATTACGGAATAGAAATGTATTATTTCTAAGTATCAAGTCTGTTATACTTTTTCTTTAGGTGTCTGAATTCCACATTATTCTTCTACCTGAATATTACAAAAATAATCTATGTTTTCTGCCACTAATAATTGGGATTATGAATCCTTCTGGAATTCATATGTGTGTGACTTGACATAAAGATATATCTTATTTTATTTTGGACCACCAATCTTCTCAATTAAATGATGCAAATTTTTCCACTATGATGAACCAATTTTATATATTTAATTTTTTGAATTTTGGGACTCTGTCCTGCTCCATTCATTCATAGGTCTCTATTATTATCAAATAGTTTTAATTACTGGAGTTTAATATTATGTTAATCTTTGGAAACTTTTATTTTGAAATAAATATAGATCACAGGAAGTGGCAAAGATAGCACAGGGAGGCTCTGTGAGCCCTTCACTCAGTTTCTCCCAATGGTGACATCTTATATAACAATAGTACAATATGAAAACAGGGAAATTGACGTGGTTACAATGTGAATATATAGTTCTATGGAATTTTATCACATATGCAAAATTGTGTAGCCACCACTACAATGAAGATACAGAACATCTTCCATCAACACAAAGTTCTCTCTTGTTCCACACCCTCTCCCCACTCTCCCACCTCATCATCCTCCCTAAATCCTGGCAACCAAAAACCTGTTTTTCATCTCTAAAATAAGAAAGCACCTTTGGGACCTTATGCTAGGCAATGATTTCTTAGTCTTTACATCAAAAATATAAGCAATAAAAGAAAGAAACAGGTACATGGAACCTCATCAAAATTAAAAATTTTTGTACATCAAAGGACTTCATCATGAAAGTAACAAGAGAACCTACAGAATGGCAGAAAATATTTGGAAATCACATCTCTGATAAGGGTTTAAATCCAAAATACATAAAGAAACACTGCAACTCACATCAAAGACAAATGACCTGTGGTGGTTTAGAGCTATGTACCTTAGAAAAACATGTTCTAAAACTTAATCTATTCCTGTGGGTGTGGACCCATTATAAGTAAAAGCTCTTGAAGATGTTACTTCAGTTAAGGTGTGACCAAATGAATCAGGTTAGGCTTTAAAGATTACTGGAATCCTTTGCAAGCAGAGTTAAAGTCAGATAGAGAGAAAGCCATAAGGAGCAGCCAGAAGCTGCAAGTCAACAAAACTCAGAAAAGAAAGGAGAAGCCAGGAGAGGCCACCATGTGCCAAGTGACAGGAAAGCTAAGGTCCAAGGATTTCCAGCAGCCAGCCCCAGAATAGCCACCGCCTTCTGGGAGAGAACATAACCTTGATGATGCCTTGATTTTTGACTTCTCCTAGCCTCAAAACCATGAGCCAATAGATTCCTGTTGCTTAAGCCAAACCATTGCATGGTATTTGACTTAGCAGCCAGGAAACGAAAACATAACCCAATTAACAAATGGGCAAAAGATTTGAATAAACATTTCTCCAAAGAAGATACACAAATGACTACAAAGCATATGGAAAGATATTCAACATCACTGGCCATTAGGGAAATCCAAATAAAATGCACTGTCCATTCCACACACACTAGAATAGCTGCTATTTAAAACATAGAAAATAATAATTGTTGTAAAGGATGTAGAAAAACAGGAACACTAATTCATTGTTGGTGGGAATGAAAAATGGTATAGCCTCTGGAAAAGTTTGGCAGTTCCTCAGAAAGTATGGAATTACTTACTGACCCAGCAAACATGCTTCTAAGTATATACGTAAAAGAATCAAAAGCAGGGACTCCAACAGATATTTGCACACTGATGTTGACAGTGGCATTATTTAAAATTTCCAAAAAATGGAAGCAACCCAAATATTCCTCGACAGATGAATGGATAAATAAAAGGTGGCATATCCATATGATGGAATGATATTCAGCCATAGAAAGGAATGAAGTTCTGGTATATGCAACAACGTGGATGAACCTTGAAGATATATCATGTTGAGTGAAATAAGCCAGGTACAAAAGGACAAACACTGTATGCTCTCACTGATACGAAATAATTAGAATAAGCAAATTCATAGTCAGAAGCTAGAATACAGATTATCAGGTAATGGAGAGTTAATGTTTAGTTGGTGTAGAGTTTCTGTTTGGGGTGAAGGGAAAGTTTTGGTAAAGGATGGTGGTGATGGTAGCACAACACAGTGAATGTAATTAACACTACTGGATTATATATTTAAATATAGTTAAAAGGGGACATTTTAGGTGTATATATGTTACTAGAATAAAAATGTAAAAAACAAACATCATAGGACTATGCCACTCTAACAGTGAGCCCTAATGGAAACTATGGACTAAGTTAATAGTGCAATTATCATTGCATTTTTTCATCAGTTGTAACAAAAGCACACACTAATGCAATGTGTTTATAATGGGGGCGGGTATATGGGAACTCTGTATTTTCAGCATGATTTTTCTATAAACATACAACTTCTCTAATACATTTTTTGGAAATACAAAAAAATTTGTTAAATTCTGGGTGCTGGGACATTTGAAAGTTTATGATGAAATTCTTTCAACTTTTCTATATATTTGAGAATGAGCAAAATAAAATGTTGGGAAAAAATCATTTTTATGAGGGCCGTTTAAAAATCCGTATCAGATGATTCTAATGTCTGTGTGTTTTTTGTGTTGGTGTCTACTAATCTTTTTTTCATTCAAGTTGAGCTCTTCCAGGTTCTTGGTTGCAGCCTTAACTTTGTAGGTATTGTAAGACTCTGGTGGCATTTAGAGCTTGTGTTTCAGCAGGCCTCCTCCGACACAACTGTGGTGGGGGAGGGGGCATCACCTTGTTACTACCATCTGGGGTGGGGGTCAGGTTCTCCATCCAGCCTCCACTGATACATGGGAGCGGAGAGGGTCCTTGTTGTAGCTGTACTGGGGTGGGAGTTCAGGACCCCTGCAGGCCTTTGCTGGCAGCAGCCTGGCTTCTCCTTGCAGCTTATAGCAAAATGCTAGATGAAAGAAATAAGCTGAGAACTGAATTGTTGGGCACAAAGAAACCAGAAACTGATTCCAGAAATTCCAAGCCTCTGGAAATCAAGGCCCCAGACAGTAGTGCCCCATTTGAGGAATTAACTAAACTTGGAACTTGTAAGCCAGCATTGAAAATGCAATTATCCCGGAAAGACTTGTAGAAAGTGTTACTGTCTGATGGCTTGGACCCCTGCTTCCTGCATGTTAAACCA